>WEIU01023451.1:134076-145128 GCA_013389925.1 Aegithalos caudatus
TGTACACCAACAAAATTACGAAGAAGGCAAGCTGAACTAGACATATTCATGAAACATTTCTAGTCAATTTCCAGAGTAGAACCCAAGACAAGACCAGATAGTTTCACTTCAAGTATTCACAATCATATGAGAAGCAGTGAAACAATTCTTTTCATTCCAATAACCCTTATAAACCTTTGGGAGCAGGGCAGGTGGTGGACTGAATAAAAAAATACAAGAGGCCATAAAGTCTGAGAAGTTAGTTATGTTCCCTCAGCATTCTACAAATAAGAGTGGCCTGGTTGTAACTAGAGAGCAAATGCCCATTTTCCAAAGCAATTTGGATAATCATCTTCAAAAACTAGTTGATCAACCTGCAAAATCATCATTATCACCTAAAACCCTACAGCTGCTTAAAATCTCCACCCATGGTCAGATCTGAAGGTAGAAGACCAAAGACATATAGCAAGCTACAATATCTAGTCTTTGAGCAGTTACACTATTACTGTGCTCAGGAAACTCATTTGGTATACTTAGTTCTCTGCCTAAAGTCCTCTCAAGCACTTCACAGACACCCAAAATACAGTACCAAACAACAAATGACCAGAATTAAAGAAGCACTTCTTAAAACATTTCTACTAAAGTGTAAAAAACATCTATTCAAATGAATAATCAACTATTACATTCATATTTAAAGAATAAAAACAATAATTTGGGCAACAAGGCAATGGCTGTCTTGTTCTTTGGCTTTTGTCAGAACGTCAGTGTGCTGTTGACAGCCTTTTGGGCACAGAAAACTAAGTATGATAAAAGAAAATTAAAACCAAAAAAGTCATTGTAATTTTGCTAGCTTCTGGCAGGAAAGAAGGTTCAGTGTTAGGAGACTGCAAACCAATACAAATCAACAGCAGGAACACAGTTCAATAAAATCAATTTTAAAAGTGAGTCAATGACAGCAAAAATTTTGCTAGTCCTCAAACTGAAATCACCAAACTAGTTACACCTCCCAAAAACTAACCACAAAATTATAGATGCAGCTTACTGCAACATTATGACATTCTCCTTTAAATATTTTACCCTTATCCTTTCTACTTTAGCAATCACTTTAAACATTTGCACAAAAAGAAAATTAAATTCTAATGGAAATTAAAACTGTCAAATAGTCTCTTGTCTCAAACAACACAATCACACCTTACAGTTTCACAGAATATTAGCAAAAGCATATAAAATAGCCATCCTTAATCAAAGGTATCCACCCAATTTAATCTTGCCAAGGACTATCCAGCAGGAAATGATCAGTACAGAGGGTGACAGCAACAACTTTTCCCCCAAAACACCACATTTTTCTTTTACAAAACAGTCCACTGTAATGAGATTTCTAGCTCAATTGGAACTGTAAATGCAGACATGTTCTCCCAGTTCACTCTGGAAACTGGGAAGCAAGGCAGAGATGCATCTATTTTCAAACATTCTACTGATTTTACAGTTAATGCCTCCAGGTCTCCTAGCATGACAATAAGTACCAGTTTTCTTACAGTTGCCTGCTGCTATCTCCCTCCTAAGACTCAAAAGCCATCTGGTGGTCACAGTGCTTTTCCATCCCTCCCTCCACCTTCTTGGCCTTCTTTGCTTCCAGCCCAGTGTTCATTCAACCTTTGCTTAGCTAATTTCAGCATATTAATCCAGCAAAAAATGAACCCAACAATTAAATTGAAATAGCACTGCATGAGGAAGAAGACAGGCTGAAGGCCTAAACTGCAGCTGCCTTTAGCTTCTAAGAACTATGGCCACAGGGCAGGTCTTTTAATACCAAGAAGTCCTACTAGCTTATCTCACACCGAAATGTGTATACAAAAGCACTGGCAAGCTTGGTTCAGGTATCTGAGCTCAGCTGGTTAGAGCATGGCTCTAGAAACACCAAGGTTGTGGGTTCAGTCACTGTATGGGCCATTCACTTAGGGGCAGGACTCCATGGTCCCTCCAGATCCCTTCTAACTCAGAGTATCCTGTGTGTTTCTGTATCTTCTGCATCCTTTCAAGTGACAATGATTTTTGTTCTATTTCTCTGCATTCATGATTTGTAGTATTTCTTCCCGATCAACACCCAGGCTTTTTTCCAAAGAACAATCCACAATTACTCCCAAAAATCTCAAGTATAACAGCTAATCAGAGATCCATTAAATCAGTTAAATCAACTCTAAGAATACACTTAATGGTATGAAAGCACTCATTAAAGTAAGCTTCTTCCTCTTTTCTTTCCCTGCACCACTCTTTTGCATGACAACACTACCATCTCATCACCCTGCACACACAGTATCCTGAAATACTTCCAGAGACCTCTGCAAGCAATAGCAGCTTAGATTGAGTCCCAGTTCATCACCCCACTACACACCAAACTTCTAGTCATTTCTGATGCTCCATCTGTAACTATCTAGTATTGTGAAGATGCCTCTTTTTTCTTTCCAGTAAGACAGCATGGTACCTGTGGTTGTTGATCACTGTTTTGTGAGAAAATAGTGATTTCTTTGAAGCTGATCACAGACCAGGTTGCATACAGAGCTTCCACTCTGTTGGAGTAAGGAAGTCTTACCACTCGTCATCATCAAGAGAAATTAGAGCCTTGACTACTGTTCATGGGATACTATAAACAGACATGAGGCAACATAAAAAAGCTTCCGAGTGCTTCAGAGACAAAGGAATAACACATCACAGATGCATAGTTTCCTAGGATGTTTACTTAATAAACAAAACAAGCTCGTTTTATTTGGATTCTTTCATAACTGTGTTTAAAAGTAGTCAATTGGACACATTTAGAGTTCAGATAGGTAGACTTTTTAGCTTTCAAACATCTACAGCTGAATCAGAATGGCACATTCTTATTATCCTGTATTAATAAAATCACATTTCATCAGTTTCACTGTACAGAAGTAAGTAATTATGCCTGGCAATCAATTTTAATTTTGAGATATAAACTCTTACAATAAATCAACATGCAAAAACAAAATTAACTCCTGAAACAAAAGTTTTATTCCAAACCATCCATTTTTCTGCAAGCTAAGTTACTACCATCTACAATAACTAATCTCTTTAAGAAGCCCTACTAAAATCATGGCTCTACTGCTAGTGTAAAAGCCTCTCTCTACAAGTGTTATGGATAGCTGAAGTACTTCCTTATCAATTTTCAATGTCATTTTTCAGATTCACAGTTGGTAGCATTTGGGTAAAACATTGTTTTTTGAGAGTGCCTAAGTCTCCCTTACCCACCTTTCTCAATTGCTATCTACTTGGCATGTGTGGGCTTCCACAAAAATGGTGAATAATAGTTTCCCCCAACACTTTTATTTCCTCACAAGATACTGCTGAGCAGCCATGCACTGAACTGAAGCAAAGACCTGACACTGATGAAAAAACCCCCAGCTTTCAGCTCAATCAATTCTCCCTAGCATTCCACGTCCAGGCATGATGTGAAGTGAGCACCCAGAACACACCAAATAGGTAGGGAGGGAGAGAAAGCAACAAGCACAAAGGAGGAGCACCCCTTCCTGCAGAAACAGCCCATTTCCAGGTCAAGTTAAGCCAGTCACAAGGTTAACATCCTCTAAAGCTGCAGACCTACAGGTCCCCAGCCCCTGCCTGCAGCACCAGTTATCGGCAGTGGAGCCTCACAAAACCAAAACCAAAACATTACTTTAAATGCAGTCTTGGAATGAAATCCCAGGGAATAAGTAATACAGATTCATACATTGAAGTCAATGGAATCCTGTATTTTAGACTGATATATTACTGTGCTGTTTCCAAAGTAACTAGAATACCCTCTCTACAGCACTGTTAGTTTCAGTAAATATATTCAGGGAATATGAATCAGGCATGAACAGAAGACTGAGGAATCCAGCTTCCAAAAAAATGATGGCCAAATTAAAGTTTTTCAAACAAAAATTAAAAGTATACTCTGGGAAAGACAGAACTGTCTCTATATATTTCATTTGTAACTAAAATCCACCAGTAGGAAAGGATATAAATAAATTTTGGAACTATGTGATATTATATAATCTAATTTCATATTTAGCAAAAGAGTAAAAAATACTTGGCACTAAAAAAAAGCAATTTCATTTTCAGTTCAAAACAATTTTTACTGCTTCAGGTGATGAAAATAACTGAAGCCAGTGGTATTTTCATATAGACATACAACGTTACAGCAAGAAGCTACCTTGCAACCTTCTGTATATAGCAATCTAGAATTAAAACTATGGTAGAAGGAAGACTCCTACTCAGAATAACTACCTTTCATATTTGTTTCAAAATCATCACAGAACATCTGATTTGCATATGCTTTTTTATTTGTTAACACTATAGTATTACTATCAATATAGTATTTCTTGTTGTTGTTCTTCAAATGAAAATACGCTGAAGCATTTCAAAATAAGGAAAAACTAATCAAGCTAGTCATTTCCAGACTAGAGAGAAACAACATAAAATTCTTTTTATATGCTTTAGACCTAAGCATAAAACCAGAAGACCCACCTACTTAATGCATCTAATGAGGGCAGAAGGGAGGAATGCATTTCAAGTAAAAGCCTATGGCTGGGACAAAAAGAAATTCAGCAGATTGACAAAAGTTACTAGTCAAAGCTTATAATTTCCTAGCAAAGCCCACTGAACATACTTCTACATGAAAACTGAATATATCTAAAAAATAATCATTTACTGAGCCATTCACTCATTTGTCAAATGCTACATATAAAAAAAAAAAAAAAAAAAAAAAACACACACACAAAAAAATTTTAAAAAAAAGAAACACCACCACCAAAACAAAACAAAACCACCACCACACATATACCATTCAGGAGTTATTCCTGACAAGTCTCCAGGGGAGCTACAAGGAGTTATTTTCTATCAAAAATAAAATAACATGTGTGTGAAAATTTCCTTTCTAAATAACATATTTAACTTGCAGGAAACTCTGAATTTAAGTAATTCACTTCACAGAGCCACTAGATGGAACTGAGAAAAATTGTTCCTTTATCTATGTAACATTATAACATATATTTAATAATTGTATACAATTAACCCCTGCCATTATTATAAACCACAAAGTGAGAAGGAGCATTCAGACCACACTTTCATGTGGGGAGTTTTTCCTTTTAAGGAGAAAATACACAGAGCCTAGAAAACCAAAACATCTTCAGCAAATTTTTATTCAACAAAACCTTGCTTAAATTAATACTCTATCACAAGTTTTGTTTGCTTTTGAACACAGCTTTAAACAGGTTAAGGTAATCTACTGTTATTAGTAAACTGCTCAGTTCTAGACATTGAGCACAAGACAATTTCTTACAAATGAACATTAACTACAGAAACACAGTACACACACAAAAAAAATCAATCAAGTATTAAAATTTTAGCTGGAGACAGTACCAGAGGGCTGGGCTGCTGACAGTTTTTAAATGATTCATGATGCACAAGAAAAGGTAGGAAACAGAAAGTGTTGCCTAGAGGAAAAGGATCAAAGCTCTCTTTGCATTCCTATAAATTCTGAGCTACTGCAGAAGTCAAGCTTCACACAATCCAAGTAGCCTCAACAACAATTCCAATTTACACAGGCTTCTGTGGTGCTGCTTGTGGTTTGCAATACAAGCTGCAGTAACTCAATGATGGGTTCCCTTCCCACCTCAACATCTAGGAATCACTGGAGAAGCAAGATTCACCTGCAGTAGCATAACACTGCATAGAGTGAAAATCTCCTGATACACTTAAAAGTCTTGGCTAGAGACCACAGGAATAAGATAAAAAGGTCAGTGGTTCTTACCTCTTAATTTGAATTCTGTTGAATCAAATGAGTCAACAGTTCTGAGTGCTGTGAGCCCAAATTCTTAATTGTACTGACAAGCACATTATCTTCAATTTCCAAGATGAATTTTAGTTAAAATTCTACAGTACAGCTCATTATACAGATTTAAAGACACCCGCCTCTTCCAGCTCTTCGAAAAATGCCATGGATTTTCTAGATTTGAAGGAAAATGAGCAAGATCCAGAAGAAAGGGGAAGGTGGAAGAAAGATAAAAATAAACTCTCTTCAGTTAAGTTTGAATTGCTCAGAGAAATCAAGTAAACAAGGGCAAATTTTCTGACAATCACCACATTCTGTTTGTGCTGATTCTAAATTTTAACGACATATTATAATTTTATTCAACCCTCCTCTTTCAGATATGCAGTTTCCATAGTAACTGGAGATACTTAGTAGTAACCAAAGGCAGAATAATAACTTATGTAATAACTAGAAACTCACCTTGGTTTCTAAAAATATGTATATGTTTATTTTAGGACAACAAACATTGTGGTTACTTATTTTTTTACACACTCCCTCTGTGGTCAAGATAAACATCTCAAGTTCCTGTATTTTAAAAAGCCAGTTTCACAAACAGGATGTAACAGACTAATCCCAAAATCCCAATGAAATCTTCCCATACATCACAATTTCTGAAGTAAATTAGTCAACACTAAATGTAAAATAATACACTTTTGACTTCTGAAGAGTCTTCAACCGCGTACTAAAAATTTGAAAAAGGAAAAAAAAAGTAACACTAGCTTTCCCACATCACACCTCTTTACTGTGCCTTCCTCTCCCTAAATGCTGACTGAAAATGAATACTAAACACAAAAAAGATGTAAAGATGTACAGATTAGAGAACACAACCTAAAAATCAATTAGAAGGCTATGAAACTGCTTACTTCATACAAATGCTAAAACACCTCAGTATTTTTAGGTGATTTTCATAGTAGTAGTATCATCATGGGAAATCTTATCAAGATCAACAGCTCCTGTCACTGGGTACAGTCCTCTTTTGACAAATATATGGCAGCTCAACGTGGTTATGATAGATCAGTATCCCTGGAGTTAGGCAGAAGAAAATGAGTCATGCCCAAGTTGCGTAGGCCCAGCTTGTCACAATCGGGTAGGATGTCCTCAGAAAAGCAGAGCTGGCTTCAGAAAGCTTAGAGCTGGAAGGGCAACACAAAAACCTGCTGATGGAGACATGACAGAGCTCAAACATTTCAGGGAGTGACACTGGGGGTAGTAAGAAAGGGTCTGCTACATACTACTGCTACTCTAACATAAGAAAAAAATACCAGCTAAATAACCTGCCTAAATCACAACACTGAGATTGAATCCCCAGAAGAGGTGAAGGAAAATATCACAGGACACCAGAAGGTGCAGAACACACTGAGAGTTACAATCAAAACATAGGAAGGCTGTAAGGTAAAAAAACTCAGCTAAGGGCAAAGGAAGTTACAAGTGCTTGAGGTCTTATCTCTGAGTGGGAGTCCAATGCCACTCAGCTACATAAAGGCCAGCATTTTTCCTGGTTAATTGTTTTTTAATATTTGTTTCAAAACTGTCTACAAACCCAGATATTCACAGCTTCTTTAACTGTGTTTCATAATTATGACAATGCAACTGCTGACTGAGCTATCAAAACACAAAACTCTCCTGAATTTTTTCTAGTCTTCATCACTAAAAATAAAAAACATGCAAAGAAATTAAAAACTTAACTGAAAAACTAATTATATTTCAAAGAAAGATTACTGCGTTGAGATGCTATCAAAAAGTAAATGATAGCTTCAAGTCAACACCCTTTAGAGGAGACAGGACTCAAAATTTCTATCCTCCACCAGAAATAGTAAAACCAGATTACAAGCAGCTTTACGAGAGACAAAAAGAAGAAATGGAATTGCAAAAAACAAACAAACAAAAAAACAAACTTGTAATGCTGAGTCTCCATTACTAGAGAAATCTACTAGCACTTCACTAAGAAAGCAACACAAGTCTCACAGCTCACAAACTTTTAAGACCAGTGCATGCCAAGCTAGTCATGCAAAAGCATTTTGCCATGTGCCCAAATTCACCACCCTCTTTGTATTAGCTCACCATACATTTGCACTGGTGCCAGGCTTAAAGTAAGACATGAATGAGTCTGATAAGAAATTCATAGTTTTACTCGTTGCCTGTGGTTCTTCTCACATTCCTGCAAGCCTAAGCAACAAAGTGCTCATCATCACAACATTAGGGTAAGCCGGGCAGTACAACACAGAAAGGGAGCAAGAAACTCCTTCCCCCTCCTTGTGGGTTTCCAGCAGTGGGATGAGCATGCTACTCCTACTAGCTCTCTTGTGGTAACATTACTGCCTGCGTGGCCAGCTGGGGTCAACTTCAGAGAAAAAAGCCCCACTTAAACAGCCACCCACATTAGAACAACTTAAGCCAATTGTAGAGTTGCAGCTAAAAACACATTCTCCAGAAATCTTTGCTTCTCAAATGCCAGAGTCTGATTAATTTGAAGAGTTCAGTGTTAAGACAATGGCTAAGTTCCAGAATAGAAATGTAATTAAAAGAAAAATCTTTAAATTACTAAAAAAAAAAAAAGGTTACATTATCTTGCCTATTGTTTCTTCAGTAAATACAATGCAGTGATGTAGTTAAAATGGTCTCAAATATTTTAAGACATAATTTGAGATACAAGTGCAGGTTCTCTGTCACACCCAAAGGCAGACAAGTTAATCCATGACCATGGATTAACTTTAAATATGAAAAAAAACTCCACAATTATCCAGAATTACAAATCAACTTAAAATTGGGTGAATATGAAAATGTGAAAACCCAGTGTTATGTTCAAGCTTAGAACAGAAGGTTCCTTAAAACCTTCTACCAAATTAAGTAGTGAACAAGCAGAGCCGGAGTGAATAGCAAACAGCCTCATGATGTTCCCTCCAAGGGAGACACAGTTCTGTTGGTTCAATTTTCATAATCGTGACTAAATACCTTCAAGCACAGTGTCCATGTTACATATTCAGGTGTCATTTAAAACTACTGTTAAAAAGGCACATATATACAGGCAAGACAAGAGTAATGATAATCTATATTATATCTGATGAAATATGGCAAAAAAAAAAAAAAACATAGGCTCTTTCCTAGTCGTAAAACTCATCACACATCCCTTTTCTGTCAAGTGTCTAGATTATCTTTGTCAACTTCTTCTCTAAGCCAATAAAAACTTCTAATACTGGGAACCTGTTTAACAATCTACGTAATTTGACTGTTAGAGGTAAAAACTTTCCAGCCTATATTTAATCTAAATCACACCCACTAAAATTTACTTCCTCTTAACCTACATCTCAACCACAGTAAAAAAAAAGTCATACATACCCATCCCACAGCCTTTTCCACCACATCAAAATAATGCAATACTTTATGAAAAAAAAATTAATTCATAGATTGTGAACCTCTCAAATCGCATCCCTACATTCCTCTGTACTTTCTGGATTTAATGCTCAAAACTAGACACAAAGGTGCAATCAAAAAGGGGGAAAAAAAGCCTTCTGTAATTTAAACTTGATCAACATATCCAAGGATGGCATCTACTTTTGCCAGCTGCATGTTGCTCATTCAGACCAATATGTGACTAGAAGTCTGAATTATTTCCTAGAGCTGTTTCCCAAACATCTCCATCTAAGCATCCCATAGCCTCTTCCTAGTGTAGCATTTTATATTTAGTGGCTTTTTATCTTCTGGATTGTACTTTTCAAACCAGTCAAAATAACTGAATTAAAAGTTTATTCTGTTGTTCTCCAGACAAGTGTTGGCATTCTTTCCTAACTCAACAGCACTTTTACCTTTCAGGAAACTGGTAGATAATATAAGTAAAATCACTCCCTGAAGAAGTCATCTCTTTTTTCCTAAGCCTTCAAGAGTTCTTCCAGCTTTGCAAAAAGTAACTTGAAACTATTTGGGAGTTAGGTAGGTAGGTAGGCAAACAACCTTCATGACAAATTGAATCATGTATTTATTAAGTGGACAAACACAGAACTACGTTGAAACAGCCTAAAATTTAAAACTGTTAATAAGATGGCTTTTAAGCATATGTACTTTTCAGACCATACTGTCATGTAACAGAATAAATCCACTTATATCATGCTAGATTTCTCAAATAATGGTATTTCTTCTTCACCAGAGTCACTACTAAGTGGGAGAGAACACAGCTGATAGGCATCTCCGTACCTTTACAGTCCACTAAGCATTTTAAAAATTTGGGTTTTTTCCACAGAGACTGACACATCAAAATAGATTAAGCACAAAATGCAGGAGCATCTGCAGTATTCAAAGTAATAACAACTTAATACCACCTACAACCAGATCAATCACAATCAAAAAACAAAAAGAGAGAGAGAGAGAGCGCTGTTCCGATACAGCCCTTCCTCAACACCCTTGGGAGGTACGAGTGCTGCTTCACAGACTGCGGATGTTCCAACTTCCTTAGTTTACACAGCAAGCCAACAGATTGGACAATTCACATTTCAGAAACGTCCGTCCCCAAACAGGACTGCTAGATCACTTAGCCTTCCATCTCTACCTTGGAGTTATTTCATGACTACTGCTAAAGTTTCATTAGTTGTAATTAAAATTCATGTCTTTAAGGTGCTGGGCTGAAAAAAAACCTCAGG
The DNA here is from genome assembly GCA_013389925.1 of Aegithalos caudatus. Taxonomy (NCBI): domain Eukaryota; kingdom Metazoa; phylum Chordata; class Aves; order Passeriformes; family Aegithalidae; genus Aegithalos; species Aegithalos caudatus. The sequence goes on from WEIU01023451.1 coordinate 144,553, forward strand.
TACGTCATCAGCTGAAGTTCAGCACTTTCAGCTCAGGGTGTCAATACTATTCCAACGACATCAGAAGTTTTTCTCTGAGAAATGCACACTACTTTGATTCTGAAGGGATACGGGTTTTTCTCGTTTTGTCCACCTCTCATGTTCTTCCTTCGACTTACGGAGCTTTTTGAGACGCACATTATGAGACAGGACAAACTTCTAAATGTTTCTGAGAATCTCCCAGCACACAAATCCCATTTCCCTAAGTGAATTGTCTAAAGGCAGTAAAGCTTCCTCCTGTTCATTACGAGATAGATTCAGAATGGGTATAAGCAAGTCAGAGCCATCAAAGCCTGCTGAAATTAGATTATTTTAAATGTTCCAGTACAACCGCTAGTTTTAATTGCGGGCATTCCCAATTGCCCTAAGTACTTTTCTTTAAAGAATTAAGTGAAGGCTGGAATGCCTTCCACTTTCCTGAAGAACTAAACCCCCCTGGGGGCAGGGATGGACACCTCTGCCTTCGCAGGAGCTGCGATACAGCGGGACTGGCGGGGCGGCCGCGGCGGGTCCCTCCCGTGCCGCCGCAGCCCCGTC
>WEIU01023451.1:146307-182412 GCA_013389925.1 Aegithalos caudatus
AACCACCACTTTTGCTTATGATGTTTCCATCACACCACTGAATGACACTAAAGTCTGTGCTTTGTCCCGTCCAAACCTGTGGTACTTTACAGCATTCCGTTTAGAAACGTTTACCAAAAATAGTACAGCCTTTAAAGACCAAAATCAGTCTAGTATCTTAGATACACAGTACGTGAGAAAATAATGCAGCACAGATGCTAAAAGCTATATAAACATTACATTTCCTATAAACTATTGTGATTACCTAAGGAATAACAGAAGAGAGGTTGAAAGAACCTTGAGAAAAGCCTCTGCTGTGTAGACCGTACAGGAGACAGGAGCACAAAATGGAGTTGTACACACTTCTTCTGTGGGTCAGCAAAATCTGGAAAGCTAACTATGAAATCATTACAGTACTATTAAATGTAGCAGGAAACAATTTCTCTAGTGATATAGTTGGCATGCAAACTCCATCCCAGTTGAAACATATTTTTATGGGGGAAAAAAATACCAAAACCTTAAAGTAATCATACAGCATATAAGGATTTGGAAAATGTGTCTAAACTTAAGGAACTCTGATTGAATTGTGAAGTCTGTGCATAGCATTACCACTTCTGCTGGTGAATACAACAGCTTTTAAAGACCAACAGTATCTGACCAGATCTTGTGCAAAGAGAACAATGAAAAGCCTGTATCTTAAGAAAGCTTGTTCAGCGTTGTTTAACTTTAGGGAGGGGAGCTGGAGCAGAGTAAATTTCCCAGATGGAAACAAAGAAACCGGCTGTTAATTTAATTAATTCGTTAATGTTATATTACAAAGAGAGAGGAATGCATAAAGTGCACATGAAAGAGGCAAGTTTCTTGGACAAGTGTGAACTGTTTTAACTGAGAATTAGTGAAATCAAAAGATCCAGACTGCACAAGTACTGTAAAGAAAAGCCTGTTATGCATCAGAATAGCTGTGAGAAGGGGACGCTTCAGGAAAATTATGTGGGTCTAAAATAATATATGATCCTTACTAAAAGTCCTCTTTCAATTTTGGTTCATTTTCACCTCCTGCTTTCAACTACAAGTACCTAAATCATGAAACACGGAATGGATTAGTTTCAAGCAATGCCTGTATTCTGGAGTTGGGGGAATGTCACTGCTGGTCAGGACAACATAGCAGAAGATCTCAGTGAGAAGCTTCTTAGCTGGAAATGCCTCATGATGCAGTGCCACTTCATATCATGAAGAATCAGCTGCATGTGCTCAGAATCAAGGAAAGACTGCAGCCTAACCCATTAATCCACAGAAACCTAAATAATTTGTGGTTTCAATATGAGGACCCCAATTCGAAGGAGGGCCCTGCAAGGCTTCATCACAGAATCAGAGAAAAATGTATGACCTCTGGAGTTCCTCTAGTCTTAACTTCCCTGCTCAACCCTGAGGAACATCACTCATAACCAGATGCCAGTTTCATTTCACATTGGTCACCACTACTTTTTCAGTAGAGTGGTTCAGACTGCCATCCACTTTGTCTACTTAGCCAGTCCCTACTGGACTACAAAGATGCTGTAGATGTCCCAGCAAAAGACCCTTGCTGAAATCAGGATGTGCTGCTCTTATCACTTCAGTCACAGAGCCAACTCTCTCATTACCAAAGGCAATTGTTTTTTTCTGAATTGACTCGTCCTTTGTCATCCCAGAAATGGCTTCCAGAAACATTTCCTTCATGACCTCTGAGAGATACTTGGTAAGTATGACTGCTCTGCAGTTTCCTACACCTTGCTTTGATGATGGATGTGACATTTGCCTTTTTCCAGTAACTGGAAATCCCATCTGATTGCCACAGCCTTTAGAAGGTGATAGGAAGCAGCACAGTGAAGTTACTCACCTTCCTCAGCACTGTTAAAAGCCTCTCTTGTTCAGACCCAAGGACTTGCAAACGTGTAATTTGCTGAATTTACTAAAGTCTCCTCCTCCAAACCTTGTCAAAGGAGGCACAGAGCTCTGTGAACCCTAAGGGCTGACCTTGGTTGTAAAGAACAAGGGGGAAAGGGCTTTGAGCATCTCAGCCTTTTCACAGTTCTTCATCACTACTGACCTACCCCATTCATCAGCAGAGCTGTGTGGGGTTTGGGGTGTGCTTGCTATTTAGAAGGTTTTCTCTACCTCTGGATGTAGACTGTTGTAATAGAAAGGCTGGAATTTGTTGTGAATGGAGAATGAATGGTAATGTCTGGACATGGGGGTCGCTGGATGAAGCACACAGCAGCAAAAGAGTTCTCAGCTTGGACTATGCTATTGGCAGATAAATTACCCAACCCAGCAGAGCTGTGTGCATTTTACAAGACACCCAGTTCTGGAGAAAAGCAGCGAGGAAGAAATCCTGATGACTCACAGGGTTGAGAAAGGATGGAGACACTGATCACTATCAGCTGCTAAAGGTCACAGAGAGGCATATCCAAAATCTCTGCATTGTTGCCAGCCAAGAGGAAGCGAGGAGAAAGAGGAGAACCTCAGAGTTGGTGTCACTTCTCTCCCGTTTAATTGCCATGGAAGCTGGACCCAGCACTGTCTGGACAGAGGCGTCACCGTGGCAGATGGGCAGCTGTGACAACTGCCTTGGTGCCCCACGGCTCTATGGACTTCAGGGGAGCACATGTTCCCGGTGCTCGGGAGCGTGGGGACACTCAGAGTGTGAACAAGAGTTAAAGTTGCTTTGTTTCTAGGTCTGCTCTAAGTACAACCACCTTCCCCGAGGAAGGTCTGGCATTGGCACATGCTACATAGTTGATAGACTGTTGCAATAGCACTTTCCACAAGTGCCTACGTTTATCTTTCTGCAGGGAGCAAACTGGCCCCAAAGCCTTAAGAGTTCAGCCATTTTTGTTACTTTCTGTCACAAATCCTGATGAGTATTAATGAACTCCTACAGTCTTAGTCGAATTTTCTGAGTGTTCTTTGCTGTATGCATAACCTGAGAGGCTTTTGAGCCCTCTCCTGCATTGATCTTCAGAACAGAAAGCTTTTTTTTTTTTCCATTTATTAGTGTGTATTAACTGCTTTGAGTTGCTTTTCCTGTTAGCAATTTTATCATTCACCTAGCCTTAATCACCACATTGATTTATCTGAACAGAAAAAGGGAGAAGAAATAATCTTCAGAGTTGTTTAATGCCAACAGTTCTTTCCAATATATACATTCAGCCAGCCCTACAATAACCCTCAAGCAGGTTTGAACAATAGAACAAAGGAAAAACTTTTTTTTTTTTCAGCTCTTTAATGCCATTTGCAGTCTCTCCAAACTACAACCTGTGAATGCTCTGGGTAGATGAGGAGACTGATGAAGAAAATGAGCCAGACTAATAACAGATGAGAAGGAAATCTGGAAGGGGGGGGGGGGGGAACAGAAACAAAGTACAAACTTAGAAAAAATGCTACAAGGTAACCTTATAGGAAAGAAGACTCAGAAATTAGTACAATAACCTCTTTCTTCTTTCTTTCTTTCTTTCTTTCTTTCTTTCTTTCTTTCTTTCTTTCTTTCTTTCTTTCTTTCTTTCAAAAACAATGTAAGTACAAGCTGGCAATAAGTTCATATTCAGATAAGTGATGACCACCAGATTATTGGTAAATTGCCCAAGAAATATTTGATTCTATTAGTGCTGTGAAAAGAAACATTCATTTTTGAACAGGCTTGAGATTAAAATTCAGATATCTTCTCTTGATATCTGAATAAGTGAAATTATTCATATCTGCACCCAAATAATAAAACTTTATAGTCCTCAGATTTCATGTGCTGATAAAATATCAAATGAAGGTGGAATTTTATAAGATTTATATTTGCCAGGATGAGAGGATCAGTTTAGGAACCCTTTCTCCATTGTTTCTGGACCATCGAAGTTAATATTTTGGGGAGGGAAAGTTGTTGGTTCAAGAGTAAACAATACAAGTATTTTATGTGATCCTGTATTTCCAGCTGTTAATGGACTAAGAAACTATGGGTCAGAGATGTTATCTCAGTCTGATAAGGAAGTTGGAATGTAGAGAATGGAAGTCAGTGAAACATCTTCCTTATCTGATGGGAGTATAAACTCTAGGATCTTCTTATCAGTGACCATGAGTCTAGATATCCCTTAAATGAGCAAATTACCTGGTAATAGGCTAAAATGCTGCAAAAATGACAAAATCTCTTTCAATAAGAAAGAAGGAGCAGTCATAAAGGGCAAAACATGAACTGCAGGTCTGCAAAGAACTTTTAAATTAAGTTTCCTAATTTGAGATTTTCAATCATCATTATCATAGGCATTGCAGATTTTTTTCTTCAACACTTATGAAGTAAAGACAAATATAAAAGAAGTCTCAGAACACACAGTGTTCAGCAAGTGTTCATTGCAGCTGAGTCTTGTATTTGCATAGAAGCTTTGCTTATCCTTTTTTCAGATTGTTGAGTTCTTTATGGGAACAAAGATGCCATTCCAGTTAGAAGATGTTGGCTAGGCAGACTGTAGTTGGGTCCTGTTTATTCCAAAAATAAACAAAACCCAATCTGTTTACACAAGATCTGGAGGCACATCCGGAGATACCGAGTCTGAAGGAAAACAATGGCAGAATGAGTGAATAAAATTTCAGGCTGCACTTTGATTTCTGGAATCTGTAGTAGGAGCCAAACAGCTTGCCAGGACACAATCTTACTGGTGGTACAGGAGCAGGAAGGGATCTTGCTATCTTGAATATTTTGGCTTGTCAAATTACAACAAAGTGATGGGTTGTTATATATTTAGACAGCTAAAGACAATTTGGAGCAACACAAAAACAGTTGTGGAACAAATCATATTACAGATTTAGGTGATCAGAAACATGCTAAAAACTGCCAAGGGACAATCCTGGAGATTATGATGTGACAAAGTTCATCATCTGATCTACTCAGAACATACATCACTACAACCGGTTTTGCCAAAACTGATTGCCAGATTGTAAAAGTCCACACATCTTATTAAATTTTAAGAAGACTTTGATTGTGGTAATTTTGCATTCACAGTAAAATCATAACAGGTTCGTTTGTAGTTCAAACTGTCTTTAAAAGATCAGTGCAACCACTCCTGATGTTTAATGAAGAGCAATATTAACACAACAAATCCATACATTAAAAATAAATTGCCGGCTTTTTCACTTTTCAAGCCGTGTGAGAATTTAACCAATTTCAACACAGAAGTGAGAGTTATAGACATGACTCACCAAAAAAGGCTATCTTAGAGGGAATGGAGAACAGAGCATTTTAACACCAAATGAAAAAAAAAAAAAAAAGATCCCAATATGTACATAATATTTCTTTTACTTTCCCTGAATCTCAGCAAATCTCTAAATCTGCCATTACCTAAGCAGACAGTCAGTGCTTTGTGTCTTATTCCCTCCCTTCCTGCTAGACAGGAAACAAGGAAAAGCACAATCAGGAGGTGATGAGGGTCACTACTACACATTACTATTTATCTTATAACTAGCATATTGGTAAACTGTGTGGGGAAAAAAAAAAAAAACAAAAACCACAGAATAAAATCACAATTAAAAAATTATTTGCACAGTAATTTAGCACATTCTCATGAGTGCAGCAAATATTGAGGAGTGCCTCCTGGGACATGTTTGGGTATGGTTTTGACCAGAGAAAATAGTTCCTACTCGTGTAACAGGAACTGTCAGGACGGAGTCTGCTTATTCAGGCTGGTAGAGGCATTCTGAGGATCAGCTTTAATTTTTCTGTATAATGTGTGTGTCTATAGTGTCTATAAAGTAACTTTTGCATTAAAAATAATGTGAGTGGTAACTTTCAGGTTTCTTTTTTGTCTAAATAAAGGCTTAGTTCATCATATATAAAGTTGTTCTTTACATAAATGAGCACGGTCAGAAAAATGCTGTCAGATTAATTATTTACAATGGAAATAATTTGTCCCTTTAAGACAACATTTGGGATGAGAACAAAGACTATTTATGACCTCCTGAAGAAGCAAGAAGAAAGTGGCAAAAGCTTTTACTTTAAGTATGGCTTTGATAGTTTTAGAAGCTGTTCACTGAAAAGTGGAATGAGCAGTCAATCAGAGGTCAGAATTTTGGTGAATAGGAGATTATATTCTCATGATCTGTGACTAACAGAGAGTAATAAAAAGCCTAGTGAACATGTGTACCATGTAAATACAATTCTATTGTCAGGTGGTTTGTGGTAAATTGAAATGGCTGCTCTGAGGTCACAGCAAGCAGACTGTTTCCTGGAATTTCTGCAGGCAAGTTGCATATCCTGTAAACAGGAGCTCTCTAGATCTGTGGCATTGCACTGCCAGGTACTGTGAGTGACACAGACTCTAATAAATAAGATCATTCTGCAGAGGCAGAGAAAGCTGGTCTCAAATTACCCAGAAAGTTGGAGGACATATGGAAACCGCTACTGAGACCACCAGAGACTGCATCCTCAGTTACAAGGTCATTGGATATAGACCATTTTCCTACTCTCAGAACACAACATTGGGCATTTGGTGTTATGACTTGGTAAAAACAGCTGTATTTCCCACAAAAAAAAAAAATTAAAAAGAAAAAGAAGCAAAGTAAAACTTCATCCATTGCTTACATTTTCAGAAAGAATACACATAGTTCATTTTTGTTCCTGCTTGTTTTGCAGGTTGGGGTACTTGCAAGATTGTGTGCAATGTGCTAAGCTTCCTTGAGCATTGGAGTTAAACAAGCTTTCATGATCTTCCTTGAATCTGGACTTTTTAAAAATTCCTTTATGTGCCCATTATGAAATGGTGACAGTTTTGGTTAGGGTGGGACAAAAGGTTTTGTATTCTGTGAAGTTTATCAGCTTTCTGATACAACTTGTATAGAACAGGTCATATTTTTTATCTTCTACTTAATGAGTTTGAGATGTTCTTTCTAAACTGCTCATAGTAGTTAATAGGAAATACAGGGAAGGGCTCAACTAAATGTCTCAATCAGAGACAGTCAATTCTTAACCCCTTTAGAATCAATAGAGAGTAACAGGAACTTCAGGTTGTTAATTTCTTACTAAAATAAGCATCTGTGATCTGAAGCTTTTCAAACATGGAGAGGAGAGGCAAATCAACTTTCAGGAAAAAGAACGTGAGTATCTTCCGTCTCTTATCCATTAGGAAATGACCAACTAACAGTGCCTCTGATGCCTTTCTTTATTCCATGTTCTTGGGATACAGGAATCAAAAAACCTTTTAGGTCTTACTGATATAACTAGAAAACAACCATAAAGGAAACAGTCACTGCATGGAGTTGGAATGCACATCCTGTAGCAATGGGTAAGCTTGTCCTAATGTTTTAGCATCTGCTTCCATGTTTATGCTGCAGTAATTTCAGAGAATATCTTCAAAACTAAAATTACTAAAGAGTATTTGGTTCCTAAGATGTGCTCCCAGTGGGATTATCTGTGCTAACACCAGCAGTGTTCCCCTTCCCCTGGAATCAGTGTCTGTCATCATTTAATACTGCAAGTTTCAATATCACTCCAGAGCAAGTATCCTCTACAAAATCTTGGTATCCCTGTAATCTGTAAAAAGAGACAAGCTCAAGAAACAGTTACCTACACGATCCAAAAAATAACAAATGGGTTGGATTGGCAGGGACCTTACAGGTCACCTTGTATGTTGCTAATGGCTTCTGAACTGTAAAGGCTTGAGGCAGATGTGACACCTATAGAGAGTTACTGGAGAGGGACTGCAGTAATGCACAAACCATGGCACTGGGTGTTGTTCCTTAAGGCAGGGCGGTTGCCTTGTCCTGAGAGTTTTAAACTGAAAAGAATGAGTGGTGTACTTCTTAAATGCTATCAACTTCCCTTTTTAGGTCTGAGCTCACAACCTGAAAACTCACAGTGAAATGAGATAGTGAAAATTTAAAATATACTATATTGTGGAGGAAATAAAAAGCTTAAATGCCCAGAATTAATCCTCACTGAAATCTTAATAAAGCACTGAGTCTTGAAAGAACATTTCTGTTCCATAACAGCCCTGCCTTTGAATGGCCCGGTCCCACCAAAAGCAGAGTGCACAGCACTGACCTGTTTGTATTGGAACAATTTCCTGAGCAGTATCAGTAACCATCTCTGTTTAAATGTCTGAACTGAAGTCAAGAGAGAGTAACTTATCCTGCACTTGTCATTTGAAAATCTCACCATGTTGTTTTCTGAGAAGGAACAAAACTTCCATCTAGAGAAAAGTGAAAAGATGGCTTATATTTGCATCAAGAACATACTCATTTCATTGGGTTGTGCCTAGTTTTCTGAAAGATCTACAGTAAATTCTAGAAAAGAGGACTAAAAATGCCAGTTCAACTCCAAATTTTTTTTATTAAACTGCTTGGAACTTGTGAACAAAGAATCTCTTATTTATAAAGGGCTATTTCTTCTATTATATTTTACATGGCATGTGTTTGTTCTGCTGAAAAAAGGTGATATTTTTCTTTATAAATTAAAACAGACTGAACCAAGGTTTTATAATAATGTTCAGAACTGCCTAGCAAGAATAATAGTAACCTTGAGTTGAAAACACAGAATACGTGTGAGAATTACAGTTCAAGGTTTTAAACTAGGAAAATACAAATACATATAATGATACACAAATAAAAAATTATTTAATGAAAACAAAAAAATCTCATCTGAATGGGCCAAGATGGACTTACGTGTCAGAGAGACTCTTGCTCTTTATATTTAAAAAACTCTCCACAATTTACTTAAAAAAAAAATTACAAACCTCAGGGGCAGAATTTCATCATTTTGCAGAGATCAGGAAAAAATCTGACAAACTAGAAAAAAGTGTCAAGCCACTAACATTATTAATTACTATTTGTAGATATCACATAAGATGATACTTGGCTTTTTCTTTGCCCAAATGGTTAGGTTAGCTTTAGCCTAACACTAACATTCTCTGTCTTTTCTCTGGAAACAGTGTTTTCACTTTGTCCTAGTCTCATGTTCTAGAATCCTGCGTAAAGATTTAGTGTATACAAAACAAAGTTTATTTGTACAATCTACCATCTTGGTCCTTCCCTCATCCAAAGTCTAGTAGTAGGGATGAGTTTTCTGGCAATGTTTTCCATTACTTGCTTGCAAGTTAGTGCCTAACACTCCTGTGTGTGTGATTTCTTTCAAAGCCAAGGTGGCCAAGGTCTTGTCAGACAAGTTTTTTTTCCAACTTTGAGTGAACACATAGGTTATCCAGTGGAAATCTGCACTTAGCATGGTGTCTGCAACTTCCCTGCTTCTCCCTCACTACTCCCTTCTAACTGAAATCCTGGCAGGCAATGCAGTGTTCCCTTTGCCCACAGAGCTCTCCACTGTCTGCATTTAGAATGGTCACCTAGGGTGTTCAAGAAAACACCCTGGGCATCACTTCCTGCTGTCTCTGGAGGACTGCACTGACAGGAAGGTCGTTGATAGATTTGGCTTTCTAAGATTGCAAACCTCTCTTTAGGTCTTTATTAACCTAGATGGTTGCAAAACCAAACATCTACCACTTCCACCTTTTAATTGTGTGTTTTCAAGGCTGAATATTGATTAGCTGCCTAAATAAATAAACTTGCCATAAACCAGCTCCCCACTATAATACTTACCCCTTATCCCTATTACCACCTAATGTAGCAATGGACTGATACGGAATTTAAAGTTTTTCCAGGATTTCTTTGTAACAGAATAGAAAAATATTTCTCAGGGAAAGAGAACAATCCTAATCAGAAAGGTTCCTATTATTTGTAAAATGTAAACTGTAATTCACATAGACAGGAAGCCCAAGTTAGACAAAACTAAGGATATTTGCTGAAGATTGCAAAAAAAGAGAGAAGATAAAGCTCTCAAACAGAAAAATCTAGTGGTACAACTCTGAATTTCAAAATTTATACAAACATATCAAAAAGACATTTTATCTTTCATATCATTAACAAAACTTACTCAAGCTTTTAAAATTAAAAAAAAAAAACTTTGAATAAAGATGCAATATAAAATCAGAAGAAGAAAGTGTCCTTTGTTAAAAATACAAGTAGAAAATGATTGCTTTTTGTGTTGCAGAGGTCACAGTCTACAGCATGTGAACACCTTTTTCCACACACCCTTTTCCCACACCTTTTCCCTTTCTTTCAAGGATTGCTCTCCCCACAGTGGAAGTGAGGCAGAGGTGGCAGATGAGCTCTCCTGCCTCTGTGTTAATGGAAATGAGGGGCATTAATACTCATAACACCCCTTTCCCATGGCTATCAGCTGTAATGCCTTCAGAAACTGGGCACGGTTAGAATGTATTACAAACTAAAATGAAACATCTAGTTATGCCTTAAGGTCAGAAATTATGGAGAGAACTTCACCAGTAATGTGAGTGCTGCTAGCAACTGGAACATCCTTCACAAGCTATGCCAGTTTTCCAATTAGAACTTGATGTTAACATTAACGAACGACTGGGCTTCAAATAAATGCTTGTTTTTGTAACCCAGATGCACTTGGAAAAAAAGGGAGAAAAGAGAAAATGTTGTGACATTAGACTTATTATCAAAAAAATTTAGATAAGAAATAGTACTGAACACATAGAAAATTAAATATTAATGCTTTTAATAACATACTTTCTGCTGATTTACTATTTGTAATTAGACTTATTAGGGTATAAGTATCCTGAATAGAGGTTTTGAGAAAAAAAACCCCATAGAGTGTAACACTCAGAGAACATGTTTTTGAATAAAATGAACAGATACCTACTAAAACATGTTATGTGAATAATACATAATGTTTTGCCGTTGACTATCAGATTCCAACCTGTCTCTTAGCAACGATACATACTTTTTTGTTTAAAGCAAAGCACAGAAATTGGTCACATGCTTTGTCTTGCACAAATTGTGTCTTTAACTCTTTTGTTAAATATTCCATTTATTTTGGTCATAATTCCAAAAGAAACAATTTGTTCAAACTGTTCAGCCAAACACAATGTCATTTGGCAAAGCACTGTGGTCCTCCATAAAGTCAATTCTCTAGAGATAATTGTTTGCACATAGCAGTAGTCCAACATCTACACAACAGGCTGATTTTGAAATGTGGGCACACAGAGGCCCCTCTGCAACTTTCTTCAGAGAACCTCAAGTTCACTTCCAGTAACCAGCAATGTCACAGAAGACACAGAATCAGGTGAGCCTCTCTGGGCTTAAACAGAGACTCAAAAAAAAAAAGCCAAAAAAGCAGTATTTCTCCCTTTGTATTAATTTTAAGGCTCATCCCTGGTTAGTATTTAGCACAGTCAGATGGCAGTACCACTGTTTATGTGTTGCAGTCTTACAAAGCATGGTATGAACCCAAGACAAACATCTTGTCCTAACCACAGAATCATTCTGTCCCCATTAATAACTGCTGATGTGTGCTGCACTGTGTCCTCCACAGAAAAGAAAGTATCCTGAGATGCTTCTCCAAAGCATAACTGGCCAGTAATACCATAATTTGGTAGGTATTCTATTAATTGACTAATTAAAAAAGACTGAGTTGAGACATTTTAACACTGTTTTAAAGCAGAGCACAACTGTCACACTGCTGGATCAAAATGATCTTCCGTGCATTAACAATTTTGTTAAGGTACTGAAAAAGCCAAGCATAAAGTGTACAGGAAAAAAAAAATCTTTCAGTGATTTCAAATAGTAGCACACAGTCTCTGGGTTCCAGAGATTTCAGATTATTCCATGGTTATTAGCTGGAATAAGTGGTTCAGATCACAGATGTGCAGCCCCTCAGTACATGTGTGACTTGTGCTAAAAGTCTGAAGCCTGCAGAAGGGATCTTTTTGCCTTCTGTACTCATTCCTAAAGCTCTACATAAATGCTGAATCCCAAGTGCTGGAGTTGTCCTTCAGCACTTCTTCTGAAAGTACCCACAAGAATGATACCCAGTATCATTCCTGCGGCTACTGGAGGGGGAATATTTAAATAATAATTAAATTATTAAACGACAGGGTTGTTTCTCCTGCCGGTGCCGCCCAGTCCAAGGGGAAGGCTTGGCCCGCCATTCCCAGGGACCTTCACCTCGGCCCTGGCCCTGCTGCCCTCCCTGCCCAGCAGCTGAGCTTCCCGGGCTGGAGGAAACCTGCTGGAGCTGGCTGGAAACACCAATCCGTGCTCCAGCCTATTGCCCGTTCTGTGCGGGCTCTGGGGATGGAAGGCGCCGGTCCAGCACATCCAAGCTGCCAGGCACAGACAGAAACGGCCTGGAGGAAAACAGGGAAAAGGAAGCGCCCAGCAGCTCCCACCGCCCCAGCTGCATCCGTCCCCACCCTGCCCCATTTCCTCACATAAAATACTGGACAGAATATTTTACTGATTTGTTACAGTATGTTGAAAGGCTCTTCCCCTTCCTCACTGAAGATACAGCCCCTCAGTTTTGCAAAGTATTTCAGTATCTTTTATAAAATGCTTGTTTTATTGTTAATTAACAGCTCACTGTATTTCTTTTCTCAAACTGATATTTATACAGCAATTCTGTTTCAAGGAATCCCTTCAGTCTTGTTGGAGGCATTTTATAAAATTCATTGGAAGATAGTAAAATAGGTGCAACCTTCAGCATTTTTTTTGTTTTCTGTTTTCTGGCAACAAGTAGAAATATGTCTTAAATTGGAGACTCCTTGCAGCCTTTTCCCTTTATTGGGATATCTAAATTTTACAGTCTTTATACTCTCGTCATTTCTCATAATAAAATTTGTTACTATGACAAAAAAAAATCCACTAAAATTATAAACTGTTCTAGTTATTCAGTTGTTCCATGACCCAGCCATCAAGATTTGAGCTTCAATATATTTTTGGAAGTACTGAAGGAAGATAACTTGGGTACATTTTTAGACAAGCCTATTTACTTTTGCATTTTTACACCAGTCCACTTGACATTACAAGATACCCTTGACAGACCATAGCCAGAATTCTAAGGTAAGCAGCAAAAACTTTGATCATTATCTATAAATATGAAGACAACTGGTTCTTGTACTGAAATGTCTGTTTATATTGATTTCAGATAGGGAGGAACAGACCAAAACAATTTGACTAAATAGAGCCATTGGACATTAAGCTGAGCCTGTTCAAACCAATGTAATTATCAAGTTAGATATGATTCTACAATCACATCTGGACATTACTTAAAACATCAAAAATTAAAAAGGAGTTTTAGGAATTCGGAAGTCAAATGACAGACTACAGATGTCAAGAAGTTTGAACTGGTCTCTGAAGTTAAAGAATTAAAACTTAAATAATTGATTCTACCTATGTCTACAAGAGAAGTATCTAGCTGCAAGACAGAAACCAGTCATTTTAATATTTAAAATTTTAAATCAGTATTTATTTAAGCAAAGAAGATTAAAAATACAAGTATCAGCCAGAACCAGAAACAGTATTTTGCTAGAACTAAATAAGTAACTGAGGGAAACTGAGGGAAACATGAAAACACCTCTTCAGTAAAAGTAACATTTTAAAATTGATTTTTAAAAATATATAAAAACCTAACAGTATAGTTGAAGCTTAAGGTGAGGATCTAGTTCATTTTTTAATCTCATCTTAGTCTCATTTTAAAGCACTTATGCTCAGTATTCCTGTATACAAGAAGGTGTGTGGAGACCCTCATGAGCTCCAGAGCACAAGGTTGCCGTGTCCAGTCATCAGGAGAGAGACTGGTGCAGGTCAGGAACAGTGTGAGTGCCCCAGTGGGGAAGATGGGGGGGATGCAAGGGAGATGGGAGATAAAAACAGACCATACTCTGTTAGTCATGGAACTGCTTTGTTCAAGCAAGAAGCCAAAAGTCTCTATCCCTTGCCTACTTATAGCATTTCCAAATTTATTGAAAATTAAAAAGAAGATACTGCTCAAAAATCCTAATCTGGAAAAGGTTATGGTACTGTTCAGATTCTGCACCATGTACTAGCACAAAGCAAAGGGAATTAGAGGGTCAGCAGGCCTGTAGGGAATCTCCCTTGCTATTTAGTAAATACTTTTAATTCTTTAAAACGCCATGGTAACCTTGTAATGACCTTATTGAGCCACAATCCTTGTGACTGCTTTGTAACATTCTAAATTCTAAACTGCTACCCAATTTACAGATTTTTAAAACTGCAAAATGCTGCATTTTTAGAGGTAAATGCAAATTATGTGCTGTTCTGAAGATGAAATAAGATCTTGTGGTTTATACACAAACTAAGTATCCAGAAATGCAAACAAATTCAAGAGAGGAGAGACTGCTCACCTCCTTCAGGAATTTACTCTGTAATCTTCAGCAAATCACTTAATCTTTCTATGCCTTCATTTCCCATATATAAAACAGGGTAATACTTGATCTACAGGATAAAAGCTGTCACATGTATTTTACAACTTCTTGGAAGTATTAAGGAAAACATCAATTGTCCCTGTTATGCAGAGCAAAATTTCCCCAAATATTCTCACACATTATATCTGCTAAGCAGTTTGGTTCTTTATATAGGAAATGATACCATCGAGTCCACAACTTTACCTTTTTTAAAATTAGCCTTATAAATTTACTAGTTCAGTAAGTTTCTACTACATTATCCTGACAGACAAGAAGATTCAGACATACAGCTCATATCCCTACCTCAGACTATAGCTTAGGTCACTTGTCAAATTTTGAGCAAGTACGTAGTATTCACATTTCATGGATTTACATTCAATATGGCAAATAATGACAACTACATGTACATAAGCATGTACATGTTCATAAACCAGGCAAAGACAAAAATCCTATTGCAAATGCAGTGACTATATAACCCATTTTTCGACTTAGAGCCTTTTCAGGTGTTAAAATACACTCAATCAAATCAGATTATTGATTCCAATGTTGATATTAAACAAATCAAATTTTGTGAGGAAGACCTCATAAAAAGGTATGACAGCTAACAGATGATGCCAGCCTGACTGCAGTGACAATCCATCACACATCGATATGAGCAGGGCTCTTGCACTGAAGCCTGAGCTGTTGAATCACAGAGGCTGGAAAACTGTCAAAGGCGTGGGACTGTTCTCCCAGAGGGTGTGGGGCACAGCAAAAGGACTCTTGGCATCCTTCTCAGGGCAATATTTTGTCTCATGCAAAGACCAGCTCCAACAAGTTCTGAAGGAAGCTATGCTCAGGCCTTCGCTGCAGGGGAATGTATTGTATGCCTCTGATGGAACTCC
Organism: Aegithalos caudatus; assembly: GCA_013389925.1. Taxonomy (NCBI): domain Eukaryota; kingdom Metazoa; phylum Chordata; class Aves; order Passeriformes; family Aegithalidae; genus Aegithalos; species Aegithalos caudatus. Next base: position 161,462 of record WEIU01023451.1, read on the forward strand.
AGGGAGGAGCTCAGCAACACCTGAGATAGCTCTATACCTAACCCAAGAGGAATGGGGAATGTGTTACTACATCTCTGTGTATGAAAAGGATAAACAGGAGCAGATAACATGAGAAAGAATACGGAGAAAATTTCTGTGAAAAGAATAAATAAGATAGGGATAGCAAAACTGATTTATGATCCCATCTTTTCCTTAGAAAATAAGAAAAAATAATCTTGCAAGTGAAATTATCTTTATTTTCTCACTTGACAGTATTGACGATGATATCCTCTAAGCTGTGAGCCTGAAAAAGCAATTTCATATTAAAAGAATAAGAGCTTTTACAACACGACAATCACATCACAAAACTCAGATCACGAATTACATTTACTTTATTTAATTTAATATTACATGCATTTTAGACAGTGATTCATATTGTTTACTTGCACAAGTAGTCATTCTCAAGGTACAAGTAATAACCATTGCTTTTACAGTGAAAATCATTAGCATGCACTTCACACAATTGTGTGCAAAGTAATTTTTTTTTCCAGTTAGAAAATATTAAGGTAATTATTTCTAAATTGATTTTATACACGGAGTTTAATTTTGGTTTTATGCAGACATTGCATAGTTGATGCTTAGCTTCTCCAGAAAGACTGGAATGTGGTACCAGTATTGTTGAAGCAGATCAAGTGACAGTAGCAAACAAGAAGATTTGAAGAAGAGGCATAACTTTCAGGGTTGAAAGATCAGCAAGTACAGCCTAGGATGAAAATCAAAAAGCCTTGTTAAACTTGACATTTGAATCAAATTTCCTTAAAGCAAGTTAAGAAGTCAGGAAAAGATTCAAATACTGACTACAATATTGCCAATAATCAGATGTGGAGATGGCTAGAAACAAACTATACTGGTTTATGTTAGTACTGTATTGCATAATTTTTCATTCTAACATCTCAAAGAAAAAATACATTTACCCAATGTATAGCACCCAAGTAACTTTATTTTAGTCTTTAGCCTTACTTCAAATACACATGGCATCATGAGTGAATAAGGAGTCTAACATTTCAACTTGCTTCTAAAAATAATTGGGAATTAAGAATCCTTATCCTGTGGCTTGGCTAGTACTTCTGAAGTAAGTCCAATGTAATGCCTCAAATAATCAGTGACTTCTCATGAAATTATGTTTTAAAAAAAGCCAAAGAAAGTGACCACAAACTCAAATATTGTAAAAAATTCTTCACTGTATTTTTGAAAAAAAAGTTACTAGATATAAACAATAATAATCTTCATGCTAGTAACTTCATTTTCTTAATTTCCTATGGCAGTACACACACTGAAATTTCAGATTCACATTGACAAAGTAATCTTGTAAAATTTTTGTCATTTGTAGAACAGAAGCAACTAAAATGTACTGAGGAAAAAGGGTAGAAACCTCTGCAATATTTAAAAAATATATCCCACTAACACAGATTATATATTAAAAAAAATCTTAACCGTACAAAATAATTTTATAACACTGCATTTTTATAGCAAATATACTTTATTTCCTTTTACTCCAGAAAAGCAGCACTGCATGTTCACAATTTCCTTATTTTTTATCTAAGGTAAGAATTTAGACAGAAAGATTTGCACTATGCACCATGTGCCATGTGAAGCTTAAGTTACTCTTATTGGCAAAGCATCAGAACCTATTTCAATCTCCTCTAAGTGAAACTTATCCTTACTTCAGCTGCAGCCAGTGATGTCACCTCCATCAGGTTGACTGCTCGGAAAGCAAACACAGCAGCTGCCAGGACTGAAAGAAAATGTCCAATATTTACATTTCTGACCTGATAAGTAGTGGTTAGAATTAATCTTGATATAAAATACCAATTTTCCCTTAGTTTAATTATTTTGATCCTGAAGAATAATATACAACAGGTGGCTGTGTTTGAGTTTCTTCGACCACTCTTTCAAACAGATAGGAAAAACACAACATTCTTTCAGGAAAGTCTGAGTGAAAATGCCAGAGCTTGAAGATGTCTAGCTTTTAACTGAAAGGGACAAGCTGTCTTACATGTACAAATGGAACCAAAACCTTTTCTCTTCTATTTACCTACTTTGTATTTAAAAACTGACTCAACCAAAGAATACAGGTTTTCTTTAAAAGCTCCATCTTAAACCTTCCTAAATATGAGGACATTATTTAGCTACAAAACTTTCAAAGTGTCTTAAAAGATGCCACTTCAAAGGAAGAAATCCAGAAAAATCAGGGGGACTCTCAATTGCTTTAAGTGTAGAGGCAGTTGCCATAAATAACATGACTCTTGTATTTTGTGAAAGGTGATGAATTCATTTACCACTAAAGCTGGGAGAACATCCTATGTTCTGTTAAGAGAACACTCAGCATTTTTTGAGTATTGCCAGAAAAAAAAAATTACCTGATATATTTTTTATTAAAGATGCAGTACTCATGCAATTCCATTTTTCTAGATGATATATGCTTTTACATGTATGTAACCTGCTGTCTGCATTCGAAGAGCAACTATTTCCTTCTCATCACAAAATACATTGAAACTAACAACTATTTGCCTTACATTCACACAGACTTCACACATTTTGTAAAAATAATTCTATTACCAGCAAGAACTTCTAGAGAATTGTATCCCAGGATTCTGTCCCACAGAAGCAAGAGCTGGTCTGTAGCTAAATAACCAGAAAATGCTCGTACCATCCATTTAAATGAAATTCGTAGCCTGCAAATGAGTGACAAACAACGGTTATTATATTTCTGCCTCCCATAACAATCAGATTGTCTATAAATTGAAAATATTTCATTATCCTTCTGCACTTCTCTTTCAGGATGAATAAGCATTTTCTCTTGCTGCAGTAATAATCAATATTTTAATTTGCAAGAGCCATTATAAAACTATTTAGCATCTCATTTGATAAAGTACTAATATCATTCTCATTATCATTCTGATCAAACAATCACATTAGAGTGATCCTCAGCTACTATCACCCTCAATGTTTCATCCTTTCTGCTATTATGCTATTAAGATGGATAGCAATTAAGACAAAAAGGTTCTGTTGTGCCTGGCGCCATGAGTTGACTATTGAATGACTCTTGCTCTCTTGCCTCTTCCAGTACCTTCTGCTTGCTAACAAATCTGTGTCTTCTGTCCCCTAGGAAATACATCACCTAGTTGCATCAGATCCAACATGAATTACTGAAACTCAGCTGAATAATGCAGCACAGAGCATTTCTCACAGAGCAATTCTCTCTCTTTCACAGAGCATACAGAAGAAATGCACAAAGCAGACATGCAGGTGAGACAAAGGACTCCATCTGACTCTCAGAGAAAATGGTTATACTTTTCTGTATCTTGATGGTTATACTTTTGTGTCATTTCCCATAGATTTTAAATTAAAATACTACAGAACAGCATTTTCAGAACAATCAATGTGCAACATTTGTAACAGGTCAGAAAGAAGTACTCACGGCTGAGCTCCAATTTCTCGGAGGTGATAGAAGAGCTGGGGCAGGTGGGTTTGTAGAAGAGTCTCAAAAAGCAAACACAATGATACAATGCCCTAAAGAAACAAGATCATATTGTGAATACAAACACTCATCCTGTCAAATCTGAGAAAATAGTATCAGCATGTAAGGGTGCATGAATTTTTAATTCAAGCAATAAAACACTATTAAGGATATAATAATCAACTCAGGTGAGAAAGCCACAAGCAATTCTAGTACCTTCAGTCACTAAAGCCTTGCTCCTGCAATTTCGTGTATGTATTAGCAACATAATATGTTCTGATAGGCCCTTTCAAGTCTGAGTTACTTATGGAGTTTGTATGTCAGGGTTGAAGTATTTAATGGTAACCTACTTGAAATATTTCCACTTTGATGAAACAGTTGCACTAAACACAAAGGATGTGAAAAAAAAGTCTCTCTCTGGTAAGTAAAATCCAACAGCAATAGGGATAACTACAAAAATAGTTAAACATAAACACATTTTAAAGATTGTTTCAAAAATTACCATGGAAATGAACAGACTCTTGTTTGACCCCTTTCTCTCTTACTAAAGATGGAAAGCACAATATATAGCCTTGAAATGGTATACCAAGGAAAGGGTTTTTTTTTAACCAGGAAATATTTTCAAAAAGCAATATAACTCTTCAGCACTTTTTGAGGGAAAAAAGAATTGTTGTTCTTCACAAATAGAAGACAAGCCAATTTTTAGAACTCTTGTACATTGAAGACAACTGATCCCAGTCACAAACAGATGAAGCATTTAAACTCATCTAGTAGTATTAAAAAGCATGTGCTGTCATACCAAGACACTTCAGATAAAGAAACAGACACTAACTTGGTATCACTGAAACAGTATCTTTATACATATATTTTAGTCCCTTTACCCCAGACAATATTTCAGATATGACATATATTTAATGAAAAGGAATTTGTGTGACTCTTTGAACTGAGAAATCTATTAGATTAAAAAACTTGACTCTTATAAAAGACTTCATAACCTCATAAAATGAGAACTTACTATTTCAGTAAAGTACATAATAGCAAAGACTAACACTGACATAGAAAGCAACAATATCCAGACTGGAATTACCTAATAATTTTCCCAAGCTTGCCTGAAATACTTTATTATATTTAAAAGGATACATTTCAATCACATAGAAAACCTTGCTACTGTATATTATTGTTCTGTAGCAAACAGGATATCAAGTGAGTGGATTTAATTCCTAATGAACTTACAGAGGGATGAGAAGAGATGGAATGGAGTCTGAAGAAAAAACGCACATACATCTCACGGAATATCTGATACAATTTGGAAGGTTCATGGTACAGAAAACAAAGTGGAGCAACTGAAAGGATAAAAGAATTATAATTGACTCAACACTGTAAACTTCTAAAAGAGTTCAATGATTAAGCGCATGAAGTATGAGGAAAAGCCAGGTAATTTATAGTACCACAATTTACAAAAACAGTACTAAACCAATTATTGAGAAAGAAGTATTCAATCACAGTCTATCATTGAATGTAGAAAGTCAAAAAAGAGATCATGATACATTCTAGATATCACTCCTACATATATCAAGAAGCTAAACCGATTAGAACCTGCTCACTACAGTGTTGGCTATTGAACCATGAGAAATAAGGTAAGGAGAGAAGCCCTGGGGTGTAGGGCAATGTGAACAGCGCAGAACAAGTTTTTGATTCGTGTCTGTAACTTTCAGTGTGCCATGGGGCCAGTGACCAGCTCCAAACTGATTCCCTGTTTGTGAGACTGCTTGAAAACGGATATTGTGAAAACGAAAACATTAAAAGAACAGCTTTTGGTTGCCAATAACATCACTAAGTATGACAAACTCACAGAGACATGTTTATTTCTTACAAGATCTGTAAACCATGGACATTTGATAGTTTACTGTTTAGAAGTCTTCTAGTACATCTGATTCAAAACAATAATTGATTACATTTGTAAAACAGCAGCTCTGAAACTTTGCTTGTTTCATTAAAGTCTGGCATATAGATAAATCTGTTATATGCATGTGCTCCACAAACATAACCATCATTCCTTGAGACTGACAGTCCATCGGCTCAATGCATTCTCACAGTCGTCATACCTTTCTGTGAACAGCCTTTTGATTTGTCCAGTCATCATGCTGACTGCTTCGTTTTACAGGTGCATTTTAGCTGACAGCTTACATTTTAATATACTCATAGTTTCTATCTCCATATTTACCTCCCCTCCATTTTATTTACACTAAGCTAGGGATATGAATATATTTATCTGCATACATATGTACACAAACACACATACATATGTACATTTATATATATATATGGATATATACATGAGTGAATTAATTTTCATATCTAAATATCACAGAAGGTAGCTTAATAACAAAAAAGGTGTCTGTGTATGAGAGGTGTGGTGCTAAAGTAAGGTGAGATGTTCACAGAAACACGTACTTCTATAGGGTAAGAAAAGCAAAGGGTGTTACATGTGTTCATGTTTTTAATGCTTGAAGATGGAGGTGGAAAACTTGTGCACATGTACATAAGGGCCAGGAGGGTAACAGATCAGCCTGTGACAGCTGGCACCCTGACAGCTGTATGCATGCAAACAGGAAAAAGGGTATAAGATTTTCATAAAGACCCAGACACTCCTCACATAGCAGCACAGCATGGAACAGAGAGGATGCTCTGCCTGGTCCCAGCCACTGTACCCACAGCCTTGAGCTACATTACCATGTTTCTGCTGCCTTGTTTTTCACCCTTCCTCCTTCTCAGAGCAGCATATTCTGAGCCTGTGCAAAGAGCGAGGACAGGAGGGAGGGAGGAGAACTCACACCCAAGTTTGGGAGACACTGTTCTCAAGGGCAGAGTCAAATCCAAACATTTTGAAAAGCAGCTCACACAGAACAAGTGAACGCCTCTGAGTCTCTAAGGAAGAGTTCATATCTTAAGTGTTCATTACTCCAAAGACTTTAGATTGCCTACTCAGGTTCAAATTTACATTTCATATTTTAATTCCATGATTTTAATGATTGTGATCATTAAACTTTATTATTAGCAAAACATAGCATTTTAAGTATAATCTTACAATCTGCTTGCCCTGTGATGCTACAAAAACCTTGGATAAACCAAAAGAAAAAACTGAAAAGCCAAAACATCTAATCTCACATCTGCAATAGCTGTAATATGTCTGTAACCCAACGAGATTTTTCTGGTATTTTTTTCCTAAAAATCTTGTTGATATTTATGCTTTCCTCTGTGCAGTAAATTAGCAACCATTATATTATGTAATGCTCTTTTAACACCTCTTGTAGGTAAATGTTCAGAGCAACAGGCCTTTCACATTACTCATGTTTTTGAGAACAAAATTTTTCATGGGTAACTTGGTCTACCAGAAGTGAAATGCAAGGAAAGAGCACTTTATTGGTAAACTTTATCCCTCTGTTCATATACATTAAGATGCATAGCTTAGCTCAGTAATTAGCTCTCAAAGAAGGAATTGTCACATGGCAGGAAGCTGCAGTATAAGTAAATGAAACTGCCTGAAATTTAAAAAATTATATTCAACAATCCTCATACACAACAAACCATAAAAGCATATACTCAAGTTTAAAAGTTGCAGAAAAGTATATACATCTTTAAACTACAATATGAGAAAAAGCAATCCTGAGTTTTTAGCTTATGAGAGTCACACTTACCATACATAGAAAAGCCATGAAAAGGAATTACACCTGCAAAACAAAAATATTTCTTTTTTTGTTCTTTAATAATCTTCTTTATGCATGCAAAAAATATTATTTCCCCTCACATTATCAAATTGTATTCTGCCTACGTAAGGAATAAAGTATTTCCTTGTTATTGCACCTGCACAGATCTCCATCTTGTACATACATAAGTACAGTATCACCTATGTCAGTACAACCAATTACATGCTCAAACACAAGTTACAATTCCTAGAAAGCCAAGTAAAGCTCAGTTTCCATGAAGTTGTTACACAGAAGCTTTGCTGATATCAGAACCTAATTTCAGATAAATGACAACCCATAAATGTCATGCTCTGACAAGAATGGAGTAGGAAAAAAAGGAGGCCAAGACCTCTAGTAATTCATGTAGTACTCAGAACATTCACAGTACTTGGCATTTGTAGCATGACAGCTCGCTCCTCCTTCCCAGCTGATCTTAGTTCCCATTCACTAGATTTTATATAAGACTGGTAAGAGGTGGCTGCTTTGGCAAACAATCAGAAGACCAATGCTTCATGGCTACAAAGCTGCAGGAATTGCAGAGGCAAACTCAAGAGAAAAGAGAAACAATGCATGTACTGCAACTGACTCCACTCAAATGCAGAAGACATAAAAGACAAGGCCAGAGACACAGATTTAAGATTGGTGATGTAAGGCCTTGAAAGCAAGAGGAAAGAGCTTGAAGTTGAAATACAAATGGAGGGAAAGGATTCAATAAGGTATTGAAATGGTCAAGGTAAGGAGCTGAAAAAAACCATTTCAATAACTGAAGTTGTAACAACAGCAATTATATTAAAATTACATATACCTGTTGTGTTCACACACATTTTGAAAGGAGAAGAGTTTAGGGTGTGGTTTGTTAAGTAGTGAAAAGCTGGGAAGGTCAGCAAGTTTCAGCATTTATCATTCAAATCCTCTAAGTGCTGATACAAGACTGAATACAAGCTGCTGCACCACAAGTTGTTTTCCTTCTTCCCACACACACGGACAAACTCCCTTTGTGATCACTAACACCAGGCTGAATGTGGGTTTGGAGTAGCTTCTATCCAGCTTACTCCTTCAAATTAATGAATTTCACAGAGTAACAGCAAAACATAACTTGTAATAGAGAAAGAGAATATCATGTATTTGAGGGAAAAAAATATTTCTAAACTACCACTAGAGGAGGCAATAGTATAATTCATACCATTTGGAGGATAGAAAACAGCATATTCTTCCATTCCAAGTTTTCCTGTGAACCATCAAGCCACAAAGAAAATGTCATTAAGCTGTAAAAAGGTATAAAGATTTAAGTAATTTAAATTAAAAAGTACATTTTAAGTTACAATTACAAAAATCATAACTAATTACATTATTGACCATCTGACATTGTCTAAAATGTGGCAAGCAATGCAATGGGACAGGTACAATGTCAGATATAAAAACTGAAAGGCAGCACCAATAAAGAAGGATGATAACAAAAAAAAGGAGGGAAATTTCAGCAATGCCATTTCATTGAGAGTCTATTTGGATGTGTCTTAGGAGCTTCTAAAGGTGTTTGCTGCAGACCTTGAAGACGGTGAAGCTGTAGGAGAGAATAAGGGCAGACTAGGGACAGGAAAGGCCTTTAAACAGATACAATCACAGATTAAAAATATTCAAGGCTTCATTAGGTCTGTAACAGAGAAAGATGGATGTTCTGATATAACAAACAAATATTTAAGTAATCTGCTGGATGCAAAAGACAGGTCAAGAAAATCACTGATCAGATACACTGATCATATAACTTTTTTATCTTCCCTGCAAAATGAACATTATATTATTAAACCATGTTTTAACTATAGAAACTAATAATCCAAAATCCATTAATAAAATTTAACAATTTATTTAGAAATATAAATGTATTTGTTACTAAATAAAATTACAAGTAATTAAAACTTGCAATTATTTTAGTTCTAAAATGAGAACATTCAGCTAAAAATAATTACATGAAAAAATATAGAATATTCTGTGTACTCTATTTACTCCTCACAATAAAATTTAGCACATGAAACTTTTGTCAGGTTCAATGGAATTTGTACCATGATATTCTCCTATAGCATGAACTGACTAAAATAAAATAAAAATTAACGTGCAAAACTCCTGCCTACTACCACATGAGAACAAAATCCAGTGTTTTCCAATTATACAAATGGGTTGTATCATTAAACTAAAATTTATTTTCTCATTTTCCTTTCAATAGTTAGCTTGTTGTGCAGCCAGGAATTATAATCTGGGAGGACAAGTATTTTTAGCATAAAGCGCATCTCTTGGAAAATCAGCTAAAAATAGGACATACAAGCCTTTTGGATTTACACTGCACAGATTTAGGTATCAGCAACATCATTCCCCAGATTTGTCTAGGAATATGCAGGATGTTCTCCATAGCTGTGTTTCTGGGCTGCCATGGCTCTGTGTCTGAAGTGAGACCTGGGATCCCACTGCTGTTCTGCTCTCAGGTGAGCCCTTTGCTTCTTTCAAGGAGTAGGTAAAGAAAATTCCATAATTTAGTGGAAGACAGTTAAAAAAAGCAATAAAAAAATGAATTAAAATTAGAAAACAAACATTACTTATAGCAACATAAGAAGCAGCAAGATGAAAACTGTCAGCAGAAGTCATGTGCAAAAAAAAAAAGAATACTTAGGGATCATATTTGGCTACGTACACAGGCACCAGGCTCAAGGAAATAAACAGGAATGTAGAAGATGAAGGTACATGGGAAAAAAGAGTTTGGATTACTAAATGACTCAAGAAGGAAGGCAAAATTAGAAACCTCTAGGTAAAATCAAGGCAGGTGAGGTGCTAAAACACATGGAAACATCCAGAAGAAAGGCATGAGAAGCTGGCAGAGAAGGCAAGTGGACTGAATCAAGAAATCTAAAGGATGTTAAGAAAAATAATGAGACCTCAAGTTAAAGAATATCCAAAAATAAGCTAATACTCTGGAAGGTGCCATGCCTTTTTAAAAAAAATCAGTGCTAAGTATGCTTGGTAAAGCTCTGCTCTCCCACACTTGAACAGAGCCCACAATTCTTTACCAACAAGTTCTTGGTCCTGTCTACAAATATTTGCAAAACTCACTGCTTTGCAAAGACAACATTCCATAACAAGTTCCAGTTGCTACATTTATTGGAGTTGTAGAGGACAATATTTAAATGTCTATTTTAATGTCTAGCTTGGATGAAGACAGACAATGTCATGATTTTACCATGTTGTCATAGTTGTGTTTCACTTCTGGTAAAACACTGCAGAATTATACACAGAAAACTGGAGTAAAAGAACAACACTGCAATCTGTGATCAGCTTCTAAACTGTCATAATAGAATCTGTGCAGAAGTCAGCTGGATACATTTTTATTAACATTCTTTAAAGTTACTCTACCAGGTGTAATGGACAAAAAGCAAATTCACATACTGTATTAGTGCATCAGTCAACAGAAATCTACATGATCCTTTTAAAAACAACACTTTTTACCTTGTATATATGATTTGGGTGGGGTGGCACTACTGTAAGTGAAGTGCTCCAATACAGATGTGTCTCGGGAAAAACACAGTAACACCTGCAGAAAAGAAAGTCAACTGACTAACTGGATCAAAGCAATGTCAAACAAATTTAAGGACCTGTCTTAATTCGCACCTATTAGGTGCTATTTAAGAGAGCCAATAAGGTTGAAAGCTCTTCACCACCTTACTTTATTTTCCTGCTCAAATCTCCAGGCTCACTTTGAACTTGCTATAATGTTACATTCACCTTTATTTGTAATCATTTTTTTATCCAGGTTCTTCAACCCTCCCTTCTGCCACAACATTAGCAACTGGTACCTGGCTGCTTTTACATCTTTCAGACTGTTTTTCTACTCAGTTACTATGACCTGAGGATGTCCTAGTAAGGGAATAAGCAAACAAAGCGTTTACACTCTCAGATGTGTGCCATTCTGGAAGAACTTATATTTGCTTTCATTTCTGGGATCTTTACAAAATGTTTGTATGCAATTCTGCTCTTTCAAAAACAGATTAAAATGTTCATCTTGCATCCTAAAGATCAGAAATGCACATTGTATACTCTAAAGTATATTTGGGGCTTATTGTTTACATAAATGGAAAAAACTGTATTCGCAGCAACTGAGTATAAAATTAAGCAGTAAAAGCATTCATATTAAAAAAATAAAGAATTTCTTCCTATCTGGAGTAAAAATGTTGTAAAAATGTAGTAGTTAGTACTGTACTTTAAATTCTTCATGTTCTCACGCACTGAAAGGCTGCACTATGAAGAACGAACACGAGAGGGCAGACACATGGCAGACTTCAACTCGCTGCTGACTTTTGCACACCTGATCCCTCTCTGTTGGGGTTTCAGCCCAGCTGGAAACTAAGCACCACTAAGACGCTCGCTCAAGCCCCTCCCTCTCCCTCTCCACCCCGGTGCAATGTAGAGGAGAATCAAAGTAAAACTTGTGGGCTGAGACAAGAACAGTTTAGTAAGTGAATAACATCAAATGATAATAATAATGATAATAAAGGACTAATGCTAGATCCTTCCCAAACCCAGATCAGCCACCCGATTCCAGGTAACTCTCCCCCAGTTTATATACTGGACATGACGTTCTGTGGTGTGGAATACCCCTTTGAACAGTCCTGCCTATGCTCTTGCCCAGTTTAGAGCATGAGACAAGGAAAAAGTCCTCAGGATAAACACAAATTAGCAATACCCCAAAATATCAGTGTGTTATCAATACCATTGTCATTCCCAATCTAAACCACAGCACTGTAACAGCTACTGAGAAGAAATTAACTCTACCCTAGTTGAACCCAGGACACTCTGTTCTTGAAGATTTTAAGAGTTTATTTTAGCTGTAGTCAAGGTGTAAAAGGAGGAAATGTTTCACTACATAATTTATTATGGATGGATTTTTCCTTCACACTAATTGGTGCAAACATCTTCCACATATCAGCATTTGTCAAAAGGAAACACACAAAATAACACAACTGAATATTATTGCTTTAATTTTTTTTAATGGTAAGCAGGTCAAGTTTTTCTTTTTGAACCTCAAAACTATTTCTCAAATAAAAACATCTTTTAAAAACAAATAATACTTTCTTTATCACAAACAGTTTAAGCTAAATATTATTTTTGTGCAATACACAATCATGTTCATAGCTGCCAGAATATCACTGACAATAACAATACACAGGCAAATGTAATTCTGTGTGTATGCTAACTGAGGTGAAGGAAAGAGAAACTAATCTGAACAGGACATAAACTGTGTTCTCTCATAGGAGAAAGAATGTAACCTTCATTTGAGGCTCTCTTTTTTAGGCATACAGTGTCCAGTACTGGTATCTGGAAGTCTTTAAATGAAGACTCTGCATCTTTATAAGAGATAGACTCTAGTTCAAACCTAACTTATGACTGTACCCAAAAAACTCTGAGCAAAGTTTTTTGCATCTAAGGCTATAGTATTCAAATTGAACTTCTGGCCTGAAATAAAGAAGTTACAAACTTACTAATACAGGTGTTATTTTCCTTATTAACAAAATGATAGTGCTAAAGAAAACAATGGCACAAACCCCTTTTCAAGTACAGAAATATTAACCAAATTATTGGATATTTATAATCCAATAGAAAAGAAAACCACTGAATTGAAATCACCGAGGGAAAGAAAATAACCCAAAGTCAAAGCTTTTAGCAAAAAGAAATTACAAGTACTTGTATTTATTTTAATAGTTAGGAAAAAGTAACAAAAATAAGTAAGCTTTGGGAAAAAGAAAGCAAAGATATTAAAGGAAATAAATGATGTAATTTCTCAGTGTTTTTCCTGAAAATAATTATATGCTACTGAAGAGGTAACAATAATGCAACAGAACACCCTCATCATTATTTTAAGCTCAAATTTTCTTGTTTTGATGGACATGTCATCTATTCCACAACACACAAAGGATACACTCTGCTCAATGACTTGGAAAAATTAAAAGGCAGTAACTAGTCATGAAAAAATGCCATAAACCCAGTGCAAACCCAGAAATAATGTATCTGGTTTAAACTAACATTTTCATTATCTATCTTATTTAGCCAATATTTAATTCTATTTCTCATACTTAATCAATAAATAATATCCCATATCACTGTGACTCATGCTACAAATTTTTTCCAGGGGCTATAGAACAAAATAATTCGGCAGTAAAGCATTTGCAAATTAGGTTGGAAGAGGAAATTATCAAGGAAAATGGATAACTTTTTTCTAGAGCAGAGTCTGAAGAACACCACAAAATAGCAATCAAAACTAGAGAAACAAATAATTAGAAATTTGAGATATTCTCTGCTTCAAAGCCTTGCAGTAAAACTAGCCATATAATTTTCCCAAGATTTTTGGTGAGTCTTCTTCAAACTACTAAAGAGAGTTTAGTCTTTTTTATGATTTTCATTCTGTAGCTGTTCTTTTAGTCAATAGAGATACAAAAAATGGAAAACATTCAACTAAGTTATATATTGAGAATGATGAACAAAATTGATTTCTGATGGTCTTAAAACAAAATATACTACTTCATACTTCTTCATAGTTTATAATCCTGCAAGTGTCAGTTAATGACTAATTAATGCCAGGGTAGTCTACACAACAAATGAAAAAGAAATAGAAATCAGATTTTCAAATCCCAAGATGAAGACATAGTGTTAAAACAATGAAGATCATCTTTGACCATTAAACCAAGAAAAACTCTTACACGTAAATATTTTAGTGAAAATATCAATGTTTGAATTAACATTATTTAGACAGTTTGCAAATTTCACAGAATCACAAGGTTGGAAGAGACCTCCAAGTTCATCAAATCCAACCCATACCCTAACACCTCAACTAAACCATGGTACCAAGTACCACATCCAATCTTTTTTAAAACACATCTAGGGATGGTGACTCCACTACCTCCCTGGGCAAACTATTCCAGTACTTTATCACTCCTTCCATAAAAAACTTTTTCTAATATCCAATCTATATTTCCCTTGGTGCAGCTTAAGGCTCTGTCCTGTCATTCTGTCAGTTGCTGCCTGGAGAAAGAGACCAACCCACCTGGCCACCTTTCAGAAGTTGTAAAGAGTTCTAAAGTCACCTCTGAGTATCCTTTTCTCCAGGCTGAACAACCCCAGCTCCCTCAGCCATTCCTCACAGGGTTTGTGTCCCAGCCCCTCGCCAGCCTCCTTGCCTCCTCAGGATGTGCTCAAGCATCTCAACATCCTTCCTAAACTGAGGGGGCAGAACTGGACACAGCACTCAATGTCCTTCCTAAACTGAGACACCCAGAGCTGGACTCAGCACTCAATGTCCTTCCTAAACTGAGGTGCCAGAACTGGACACAGCACTCAAGGTATGGTCCCACCAGTGCCCAGTACAGGGGAAGAATGAGCTCCCTGCTCCTGCTGGCCACACTATTCCTGACACAGGCCATGAGCCATTGGCCTTTTTGGCCACCAGGACACACTGCTGGCTCCTGTTCAGCTGCTGTCACCAGCACCCCCAGGTCCCTTTCTGCCTGGGCACTCTCCAGTCACACCGTCCCCAGCCTATAACACTGCAGGGTTATTGTGGCCAAAATGCAGGACTCTGCACTTGGACTTACTAAACTTCATCTTATTGGGCTCTGCCCTTGGAATTATTAAAATTCATCCTATTGAACTCTGCCCATCCATCCAACCATTCCAGGTCTCTCTGCAGAGCCCTCCTATGTTCCAACAGATGGACACACACTCCCAGCTTAGTGTCATCTGCAAATTTACTGATGAAAGAAAGACTCAATACCTCCATCCATGTCATCAATAAAAATATTGAACAGAACTGGCCCCAGCACAGACCCCTGAGGGACACCATGGGTGCCTGGCCACCAGCTAGGTGCAGCACCATTCACCACCACTCTCTGGGCCCATCCAGGCAGTTCCTAACCCAGCAAAGAGTGCTCCTGTCCAAGCCCTGGGCTGCCAGCTTCTCTGGGAGTGTGCTGTGGGAGACAGTGTCAAAGGCCTTGCTGAAGTCCAGGTACATAACATCCACAGCCTTCCCTGCATCCACCAGGCAGGTCACCTGGTCATAAAAGGAGATCAGGTTGGTGAAACACAACTGAGACCTTCTAAACCCCTGCTGGCTGGTTCTGATACCCTGGCCATCCTGTAAGTACTGTGTGATGACACTCAGTATAAACTGCTCCATTACCTTACCAGGTACTGAGGTCAGGCTAACTGGCCTATCAGGATCCCCCTTCCTGCCCTTTTTGTGAATGGAGGTCACATTGGCCAGCTTCCAGTCATCTGGAACCTCATCAGTGAGCCAGGACTGTTGGTAAAGAATGGAGAGTGGCTTCGCAAGCTCATCTGCCAGCAAGCTCATCCCTCATCACCCTGGGATGGACCCCATCTGGGCCCATAATTATGAACAAAATATGATAATATAATTATGGGCCAAATTTATGAACATCCAAGCAGTTCAACAGTTCTCTGACTGCCTCCTGCTGGATAACAGGGGGACCATTCTGCTCCCTAAAACCATCTACCAAACCAGGAGGACAGTTGTCCTGAGGACAAGCTGTCTTCCCAAAAAAGGCTGAGGCAAAGGAGGTGTTACACTCCTCTGCCTTCTCCATCTGCAGTTACTAAGTTCCCTCCTGCATCCAGTAGAGAACAAAGGCTGGTCTTACCCTTCCTTTTGCATTAATATATTTGTAAAAACATTTTTTATTATCCTTTACAAAAGTTGCCAAATTAAGTCCAAATTGAGCTTTGGCCTCTCTAATTTTTTTTCCTACATGCCTTAGCAACCCCCTTAAATACTTCCTGAGAGACCTGACCCTACTTCCAAAGGTGATACATCCTCTTTTTATTCCTAAGTTCCTTCAAAACCTCCTTGCCCATCCAGGCTGGACATTTCCCTCGTTGACTCATCTTTCGGCACACAGGGACAATCTATTCCTGTGCCCTCAAGATCTCTGTTTTGAAATACACCCGCCTTTCCTTCACTCCTTTGTTTTAAGGGCTGCTTCCCAAGGAACTCTCTGAATAAGTACCCTAAATAGGCCAAAGTTTGCCCTCCTGAAGTCCAATGTAAGAGTCTTACTGGTATTTCTCCTCATTCCACCAAATATCAAGAACTCTGTAATTTAAGGAGCACTGTACCCCAAAAGGCCTCCAACCACCACAAACGAGAGGTCTAATATATTCCCTCCCCTGGTAGGCTCACTCACCAGCTGTGACAAAAAGTTGTCCTCTACACACTCTAAGAACTTTTCTGCTCTATGAAGTTCTCAGCAGATGTCTGGTAGGTTAAAGTCACCTACAAGAACAAGGGCTGGTGATTCCGAAACATTCTCCAGCTGCTTATAGAACAAGTTGTCCACCTCTTCTTCCTGGTTGGGTGGATGATAAAAGACTCCCAGTAGGACGTCAGCCTTGTTGGCCTTCCCCTTAATTCTTACCCATAGAAATTCAACTTCATTGTCATTACTTTCAACACTCTTGGCACCAAAAGCCTCCCTATATAAAGGGCCACCCCTCCACCTCTCCCTCCTTTACTGTCTCCTCTGAAGAGCTTGTAGCCATCCAGGGCAGCGCTCCATCTATATGAGTCATCCCACCACATTTCCGTGATGGCAACTACATCATAGCATTGCTGCTGTACCATGGATTCCAGCTCCTCGTTTGTTAGCCATGCTGTGTGCATTAGTGTTTAGCTGGGCTACTGATTTCACCCCTAACTCAGGCTTACCACCCTTGGGCCTGACGCTCCATCTATATGAGTCATCCCACCACATTTCCGTGATGGCAACTACATCATAGCATTGCTGCTGTACCATGGATTCCAGCTCCTCGTTTGTTAGCCATGCTGTGTGCATTAGTGTTTAGCTGGGCTACTGATTTCACCCCTAACTCAGGCTTACCACCCTTGGGCCTGCTTCCAGAGAGCCCAGCTGCATCCTCTTCCCCATTCAAACCTAGTTTAAAGCCTCCCAATGAGTTCTGCCAGTTCATGAACTGAAATCCTGCTGCCCTTATGATAGAGATAGAGCCCATCCAATTTCAGAAGGCCAGGTGCCAAAAGTTGTCCAGTGATCAAAGAACCCAAAATTCTGCCAATGACCAATCCTTGAACCACTCATTGATAATGTGGGGTCTCCTACCCATCTTTGGTTTCCTCTGCCACCAAAGAGACTGAGCAGAACACCACCTGTGTTCCTACCCTATCAACCACCTGACCTAGTGCCCTAAAGTCCCTTTTAATTTCCCTGATGCTCCTCTTTTCAATCTCATCACTGCCAGCCTGTAGTATGAGCAGTGGGTAATAATCAGAGGGCTGAATCAGCCCAGGGAGTCTCTTGGTAATATCCCATGTGAGGCAGCACACCTCCCTGTGGGTTGGGTGTGGTCGAGATATGGGGCCCTGTTCCCCTCAGAAGGGAGTCAGCCACTACAACTTCCCTTCTTTTCTTTTTAATGTTAGAGGTGGTGATCTGCCTGACAGATGGAGTAACTGGGAGGCTCTCTGGGCAGATCATTTTCTTCTACGTCATTG
Organism: Aegithalos caudatus; assembly: GCA_013389925.1. Classification (NCBI taxonomy): domain Eukaryota; kingdom Metazoa; phylum Chordata; class Aves; order Passeriformes; family Aegithalidae; genus Aegithalos; species Aegithalos caudatus. The sequence continues at coordinate 179,268 of WEIU01023451.1, forward strand.
GGCTGACCCTTTGGATCCACGGCCTCATACCTATTCTGAAGTGGCACCTAGGTAGGTGATGGAGGTCAAGAGGAAATTTTAATTCTGAAACAAATTCAGATACAGATCTTAATATTGGGCCTCCTTTTAAATAAAAAGGGTTGTAATTTTGTGAGGTTACAGTTTTAACTATTAATGTTTAAATGCTGAATTATATGCAGACATGCTTGAATAGTATGCTTAAACAGTACTGCATATTTTTATATCTATATGGACTAAGCAGCATTAAGTACAGTTTCTTGCCTAGTTAAATTACCAGCAGTTTTATATATTCCCATCAAAGAAGAAATTGTTTAGTTTCACATGGCTCTAAACAAAAAAAAAAAATTAAGCAAGTCTAACATAACAGATATGACTAATGAAATCAAAAGCAATGTAGAAATGTTAAGTTTGCTGCATGACAGTTATGTTGACACTGCAAACAACTACACATTAGGAAATTCATAGATGTAATTTCCTTCTAATTACGGGCATTTGATAGGCACCAAGAAAGATAATTCTTTATAAATTATCTGGATTCCTGATTGTTAGAAACAGCTTTGCTATGGGAGCAATCCTACAAGTAACCATACCTGTCACTACCTTATTCAGAATCAATGTCTTTAATTTAAAAATACGTCAATATGCTTATTGCAATAGGTCACTGTAAAGCAAGGGTTTTTTTTAAAATGGAACCCTGAATATACTTCTCAAGTCTTAATTTCTCTGTACACAACAGCTTTTAATTGTTGGGAGTTATTAACTGTGAAGCTGGCTGATTTTGTATTTTCCAGTTTAGTACACGGGAATGACATTGTGTCTAGTCCTTCATAGCAGGAGTTTTAGAAGCTTGCCCTGCTTATTAATCTGTTTAAGTGTCCAAGTTTGCTACTCAGAAGGGAAGGTATATGCAGCAAACACATGTATCTGTCCCACTGTACTCTGCCTTACAAAGGCAGTTCTCTCTCCAAAGATGATACAACCTCACAGGAGTATACCTTCTAGGTTTTCTAACCTAAACGTAGTTACATACCTGATATAAATAATCCTCAAATACAAAATAGTAGTCATCGTTACTTGCTGTCAGCTTTACATCCTGTAACAAAAAATACAAGAGTTTGAAGCTGAAAGACCTCTCCAGACTCTCATGGAGGGTATACTTAACATGGTGATAGAAGACACTGTTTCACTTTCTTTCAAAGAACTACAGTTAAGCTTAGACTCCATATTTTAAAATTAAAAAATGCTAAATTAACTTGATGATTAAGCATTCAGAGTTGAAACTTGAAACGAAAGCAGTTTTTGGTTCTTTCTCACAAACTGAGTTACTCCTTCAAATGAAGATATTGCTCCTTTACGACTTAATGGTTCAACTCAAATGTCTTACATGAGAGACAACACAGGCACAAGGAATAAGTTCACAAAAAAAGTTCACACTAATTACTTTTACACTCCTCAAAACCATACCATCAAGTATTCCTTTGTTAATAAAACCAACAACAAGATACCAGTATGATGAACACATAAATGACTCACTGTTTAGTGAATTACTTACTTTGTAAATCAGGCTGTCCACTAAAAGGTCATGTTGAATCACATTTGACTTAAGCTGTTCATAATACAAAATGTCCTAAAATTAAAAATATTACCATCATATTCTGAGACATGACCTGAATTTATATTTAAAGTAAAAGTTTAATTTTCAGCAATTGAAAAAAAAAAAGCATGAAAAACCTGAAAAAAAAAAACCAAACTGAAAAAAGCACTGCATGCACCTTATGAAGCATCTATCATGGTTTGTTCTAGTTTAAGCCCTAAGAACTGAGATTTGAGACATTATAAAATTACTTCACTGTCACATAAGTAATAAAATGAGAATGAAGGGACTAGTTCAAACCAAAGACCAATCTCTTCCAACCTTTGGCTCTCTCTACACCTAAAGTCTTTTCAATGCCCAATATCATAGTTTTATTTTTTGTTACCCTCTATTTTCATGAGCCTCTCCATCAATAGGTTCTGTCTTATCTTTAAACAGTACTGAGTTGCTGCAAATATTTAACTTTAAATTAGTAAACCTGTAAACAGCTTAAATTTGTGCAAAGATGAAATTATAAATATATGTATAAAATAACTGGTAAAGAGTACAAAAAACTAGGACCTGTTTTTAAACTCCAATTATTTCCTGAATGTCTATCGAACATACAAGTGAAACAATGGGGAAGAATCAGAACAAACTTCTCTGCTTTTACTTATTCTATCTCTTATTTCTTAGAAAGAGCTTGTAAAGGAAAAATAAAATTAAATATCGCACTGTCATCCTGGAACTCTCAAATCCCTAAACATCCCTCTGACATTACACTTACTGAATAACAATTTCTGACTGATTTGAACTAATTGATAAATTATGTCAGCCATCCCAAAGATCCTTCCCACTTAAGAAAACTATTCTGATTTTGAGGTATCTATATGGACACAACACAAATATTTCTATATTCCAAACTTCACAGATTTACTGCTGATTTCTTTGAGAAATACAAGTCCAGAGTAAGGATTTGAAGAACAAGTGGGAAATAAGTTGAAATCCTGAGAGGAAGAGAATGGTGAATAGTACACTCTTAGAAACTATTAGAATTAACATATTACTAAACTGCTAAGCTGAAATGAGGACAAGAGTTGTATTTATGCCTCTCACAGGGAAAATATTAAAATTTTTCTTTTGAGAAATAAAAAGGGGAGGCATAAATATTACACTATTTCTTTAGGAAGGATCAGACATAAATATTTACTAAATACAAAGTATCTGCAGTATGGACATAGCATTCTGTTCTTCAAAGGTACAAAGAAGCACACAAATGCTCAAGTCATTATTTTAAACATCAATACTGTTGTCTAATCAAGTATAACACTGCCAAATGAATAACATTTTTTTTGCCACTCCAATGACTGTCTATATTAAAACACAAAAAGCTAAAAAAAAATAATTAAAAAATCCCAAAGAAACCACAAACCAAAACCCATGGTTGGGGGTTGGAACAAGATGATCTTTAAGGTCCCTTCCAACCCAAACCATTCTATGATTCTAAGAAGACCAGAAGGACAAGCTGTCCACTTGAAATAGAACTCATAA
>WEIU01023453.1:1596-61030 GCA_013389925.1 Aegithalos caudatus
ACTAAACTAAGTAAACCAAACTAAATTTTGCACTTGAATCAAAGATTAAATAATACAGAGAAATGATAACTTTTCTTCAAAATTATTGCTCTTATTTTATACATGAATGAATATATGGCAGTGAGTATCCAAATGTATTAAACGTACTTAAAACTAGAAGTGAATGTTGAGGTCATTCTTCCAAAATTTGAGCACTCAGGACTATTGCTGATTTTTTAATTGAATATTGATCATCTTCAGACTTCCCTGTTACCTGTGTGTGATTATTTTACCTTAACTGAGACTCCAGAGAGAGAGGGGAAAGGTGTTGTCCACAGAGAGTTCCAGGAGTGCAACTACCTGTTCCTATAACAGCTGCCAATTTCTGTGGTTCTTGCTGGGATTGAGGCCAAGAGGAATGTCCACAGACAGATGCCTTTAAACAGATCAAGCTCAGTCTAGCTTTGTGTGTCATGCCAAGAACCTGGTTTTAAATGGTGACCCAGTGTTAGTAGAGGGACAAAGATAAAGTGCAGTCCTTAATTGAGCACGATATTTCATGTGGATGGAGGGAAGGTGGTTTGAGATTTTTCTTATTTCACAGTGTCTTAGCCTGATTTCCTAGATAATGACTACTCTCATTCACCCAATTTTGGGAGTCTTCCTCCTTGTCTCTGGAGGCATACAGAGCCATAGATTTTCTTGGAAAAGACAGTAGTCTAAAGGAAAACTCCTTTGATCTCTAAAATTATGTTTTCTGTATTGTTCATGATGTTGCTTATCCTAGAATCTTAATTGCCTTTTTGAAATGAGCTAAAGGCATGAGTTATCAGAAATCCCTTGGGTTGTTTTCAACTGCAGTAATTAAATATATTAATTTTATTGTTATATGTTGAGCATTACTTTATATAGCTTAATTTCCTATATAGTGGTGTTGCTCATTTAATGTGCTTGGATATTCCTCATGGTTCTTTCTAATACTATCTTAAGTTTAGTTTGTCTTCTCTAGTTTTTAGTCCCAGCTGTTCAATTTGCTCACTTTCTGATGGCAAGTCTCATGTTAGCTTTCTTCTGACTCTAAAAGTAATTATCACTGTGCAGTTTTTAGAAATCAGTAATATCCCTTGAAATATATTTGATGCCTAATTATGGTCTTTGCCACAGTCTTCAATAGGAGCAAACCTCAACTAGAATTGCAGTGTATTCATAGTTACAGGTACATTCTTTATTCTTGCATAATTACAGTTAGGAAGAATTTTGTTCTTTGTGGTTTCATATACAACTTTGCTGAAAACAAACCAAAATTTCCATTTTACTTGTCTTCATTGTAGAGTTAATTTCTGACTTGTACAGCTTTGATTTTGGCATTGTTTTATATGAAACTATATATACTTTTAAAGTGATGTTTCTTTCTTTAAACCCTGTATTCTTGACACACAGTCATTTTTACCCCATTTTGCTTTTCTCTGAAAAACTTGTGCTGCCTGCACATTGTCATCTTTAACGAATTTTTGCCAGCAGCCTTGCACAGGTGTGCATACAGCTCACTGGCCTTTGAGCCTTGGAATCCAAACACTTAGAAATGTGTTTCCTGCTTGTGGTTCTTTGGGACAAATGCAGNACAAAAAAGCAGAAACTGGCCAAGGAGACATCTCTGGGAGTGGGTGCTCTATGGGAAGGAAGAAATATAAACTCCTGCTGCACCTGATTTCTCTTCCTGTCTTCATCTGCTCAATTGCTTGAGGAGTCCATTAGTCAGCAGTAGACAACTCATTGTCATCCTAAGCAAACTTGTGAACCAGATCAGTGTGTGTGCATTTCCCTTTGTTTACAGACTGTTAAAAATGAAATATGTGCTTCTTGGGCTTTGCTTCAAAAATAATTGTTAAATATTAACGTAGTAAATGCTGTGTCTTACATTTTAATTCTTCTCTCTGCAGTGTTCTTTGAAAGTGTGAAATCAGAACTCAGGAATGGATCCTCAGAGTACTCTGATATTTCTGATTCAGAAGAATCTGAGCCTGATTGCACTACACAGGTACATCTAGAAAATAGTTTCAGAAATTAATGAAGCAATTAAGTGTAATTTTGCTCATGTACTTCAGATTTATCTGGTCAAAGTTTGTATTAAAGCAGCAATAACAAAGTACTTAATTCTTGTTCTGATTAATATCTGAAACAATGCACTGCTTCATTCTTCATTTATTCTAGTGTTAAGAAACAAAAAAAAAGATATGCTGTCTTGGCAAGTTTTATCTTCTTTGTCATTGAGGTGGGTTTGGCAGAGGATGAGCCCTGCTCTGGAACAAGCAAAGTCTGAGAAAAGTCAGATCCTAGTTGCTTTATTTATTTCTTTAATAACAAGTCTAAATTTCATCATTTGAATTATGAGAATCTACCACAGTTTCATTTTAGAGCGTGGTTAATAGGAAACAGGTATTTAGTTTTATAAACAACTTGAAGTGGCAAAATCCTCTTCAGGGATTTTAGACTATTGGAAATAGATGGGAGTTCTCCATTTGAGGGTCCAGATTGTGGTGATTTCTTCAGAATTAAATTAGGTATGAATGCACACATATGTATAGTTATTTACAAACATATTTTTAATACAACTTCTAGAATTTAGAGTTGTGTGTATGTGTCTATAAATACTTAAATTCTTTTTTTGTTTGCAAATTGGGTTTGTACTTAGTAATTTAAATTTTTATTGGTTAGCAGTAAGGTGAAATTATTACCTCACATTTTTGTTTCATCCTTCTGGACGGCTAATGCCTTGGTCTTTCTTTCAGTTGTCAGCCTATTATAAGACTTCACAAGAAATCTTCAAATTCCAACTTTTTTCATGATGGTCAAGGTTTTGGTTTTTTTTTTGATGCTTGCTGTCTTTCATCATTACCTTATCTAGATGTTGGAGTAAGTGGTAGGAACCTTCATAGTATGGTTGCTTCTGGTTTCCTAAACTGCACTTCCAGCAACTTTGGCTCAGAAGTTTTCTTTTTCTGAAAGACACAGAATCAGTAGTTACTCAGAAGTGACATATTTCATCTTCACAGGAGAATATAGCCAGTTTTGTATGACTTTGTAAATTAATTAATGCTTTATATTTATGGTATGCTTACTCTCTTAGTTCTTTCCATATTCTCTTGCTTTTTCATTCTAACAGTATCTAATGGAATAACTTTTCTGCGTGTTGAAATTTCTTTTGTAATGACATAGCCAAAATTAATTCTCTCACTAGCACCTCTGGATCCTTTACTGTTTTTATGTAGTACTGAAGAGGATCTTAACAAAACAATACCTTTATTACTAACACTGAATCATAATTATAATTTAATTGCCCATTTGTGTCACTTTCTAAGAGTCAAAGATTAAGAAGCTGCTCATGTGAATGAAGCTATTGTATAAAATACCTCATGGTGATAAAATGCACTTCATTCATTCCATTTCTTGATGATGGGGATAATGGTGTGTCAGTCTTTAAGGATTATGACTCCTCCATGTTCTGATCTTCTGTTTTCAAAACCTTTGAGTGTCACATATATTCCTTGGCTTGAAAAAAAGTTGTGATGTTCTCTGTACTTGTTGAAAACAGATTAGTCTGAATTACCAAGATAGAACATATGTACTGCAGCCCTTGCTTCCTGTGAAGGCATATTGAGTCACATATGGTTGCTCCACCTTTGAGAAGCTCCTGCCCATACAAGCTGTAATCTCAGTAGGAGCTGAAAAGCTCTTTCATTCATGAAATGAGGCTGTGCCTCTGTAAGAGAGGCACCAGCTGTTGTGTCTCTGTTCCTGCTGACTTCTGGATTTACCTGAGAGCATCTGTCATTTATCAGAGATGGTGCTGTGAAAGTTATATTTTGTGAGAGCAGGAACCAGAAGCAGTTTTCTGGGACAGAATGTGTTCTGCTATATATAATAGGTATCAATTCTGTCTGCTGCTTGGAACCATACTTCTGTATTTTTTCCCTGTAGTTTGAATATTGAACATAAAAAAAAAATGAATGCTCTCATTAAAGAGAATGCAGTGATTGGCATATGGTGTAATGTGTGTGGTGAAAAAATTGCTTTTGAAGATGCTTTCTGTGAAACATGTATTTTCTGTGGAATCAGTATTACAAAATTTGATTGAACGTAGAGCATCTCAGCTGCTATATTCAGATTAACTGCATTCTGGATACTATGAGTATAAAAAAAGTTGAATCTTGAAGCTTTTAAATTCTTCATTTAGCATAAACTATGGTAGAGTCTCCAATTAGGAGGCCTGGTGACCAGTCTGCATACTCTTTCCTCTTGTTTCAGCAGAAGGATTCCTCCACAGAGGAGTCAGAAAGCTCAGGTGATGAAGAGAAGCAGGAAGTAACATCAAATTTCAAAGAGGAATCTAAGGTCACAAGAGACCTTTGTCAAAATACCCAGAAGCCATCCAGAAATGAAACTCCCAGTAAAAAGTAAGCACATTGTGGGCACTTTTCATAAACCATTAGACCTTTTAGCATGTATTTCTGGTTCTACTTTATAGCAATGTAAAAATCAGTCAATCAAGGGGTTCTGTTTTGAAGTGCTTACTACTCCCTTGATTTTCCTAGGGAATGTCCTACCTCGACAAGTACAGAAGAAGAAGCTATTCAGGGCATGCTTTCTATGGCAGGATTGCACTATACTACATGTTTACCAGGTCATACTCAAAGCACAGACTGCACAAATAAAAGAACCTCTCTTCAGGAACACAGAAGCTACCCCAGGAGTCGGCATAAAGACAGACAGCCATCTCAGAGCCACAAAACCATAGAATGTGGTAGGTATCTGAACTAAGGACACTGTAGCTCCCTGCTTTTGGACTCAGGGCTCAGAATAATCACTTAAAGCTACATTTTTAGATTGGTAGTTATTAGATTAGTAGCTTTTAAATAAATCAGACTGACACTTAAAAAGGTGTATTCTGTAGTTTTGCTTTGTTGTTTTTTTTTTTTCTATAAAAAGTAAATACTAGTTCTGAAAACTGGGGCAAACTTAGCTTGTCATCAGAATACCCCTTCTAAATATTTCCATCTAAAAGTTTTGTGACATCCTTACAAGAATGGGAAAGTTATGGCTAGATTGAAAGTATTAAAACTTAAGCTTGTTGAACTTCTCTTTAGGTAGGTCTGTGAAGGAAGAGGAAGGAGACTTGGGAACTTCAGCATGGAGTAGACACCTGAATGAAACTTCGAGGATTACCCCTCAGGTAAAGTAATACTTAGAACATATTGAACATATTTTTATAGGAGAAGAGATCATGAAATTGTAAGTACATGGTGGACAGGTCTTTACACACCGTATCCGACAGATACTTCTCGTTCTAGTAACTGGGTTTTGTCATGCATTTTCTCACTGTTGTTCTGGGTTTTTTCCTTTCAAATTCTATTCTCTCATAGTCCTTAATATTAAGGTGTTCAGGGCAATATCTTAAAAAATAAAAAATACTGCATTAAAAATGTGTGAATTTATATTCTAAGTGAGGAAGCAATCTATTGATTGTTATTTCCAAACAGAACATCAGAACAAGTGGAACATGTTGGTAGAATGTATAGTAAAGATAGTTGCTTAGGAAATTGGTACCGCTAAACTGATAGCTTTCAACAGCTAGCAGGTAGGAATATTTTTGTTTTCTGATATTCAAATGGAATCCAGCAAGGAATGAAAGGTTGTGTGTCTTACACTCTGAGCTTTTCTACACTGTGAACTTTTTTAGTCTTTCTGAATTTTCTAGAATAAGTAAAGTTGCAAAATTACAGCCATTGAATCACACTTTTTGAACTGCATGCTGTGTAGTGTTTGCTTTGTAAGAATATCTGACTACATGGTACTCCTTCACAGTTTGTACAGTTTGTACTTGACTACATGGTACTCCTTTACAATTCCCAATTTAGGATTTATTCTTTGATCTGATGAATATTGAAAACAAATTACCTAATAAAGTAGTCAGTGATTATGGCATGGTTTATTATAATGGCTGGCTTAATCAAGAATAATTGCATTTGTTTTGATCACTGCAAACTGAAAGCAAAAAGTAGGGGAATGGAGTACATTAGTATGTGTACTTAAATTGTAGCATTGCCCCTAGGTGCATATGGAAAAGCTTGCACAGAGACTCTGTTGTATGTTATCTTTAAGAGGTATCTATTCTGAAAGAAATGATGGATCATAAAATGGCCAGATACTGGTGGAACTTAACGAGCTGTTTCAAAGACACAGTAGTATAATCGGAAAACTGGAAGGGAACCTGTAGCCAGAAGCTACTAACTTGTACATCTTTTCTTCTTATTTCCATACTAGGATGCAAATAAAACTCAAAAATATATCAAGAAGGAGGGTGCATCAGAAGGCAGTCTTAAGGTTCAGGAAAACAGAAGCATAGTCCACAGCAACAGCTTGAGTTTTCAGCATGGCAAATATGCACGAGACTCCAGCCTGATGCAAGCAGAATGTCAGCTGAGTGATGGCAGCCTTAGCCCTGACAGGCCTTATGGTGAAACGTCCTTGTCTGTACCACTGCACCCCACAAAGAGGCCAGCATCAAATCCACCCCCTATCAGCAACCAGGCAACAAAAGGTAATGCTTATCTCCATCCCCTTGCCAAAGCGGGCCGGGGGAGGGAAGGAAAAGATTAAATGCAGAAACAAGGGAAAGGACAGGAATAGACCTTGAGGAAAAATACACAGTGAGCATGCTGTGGACTTTGGCACAGAATATGAGGAAGTGGAATTAAGAGAAATCTAACTGGCCTAAATCAGATTTGCTTATTGAAATGAAGATTTAGAAACTCTAATGCTTCAGAAATAGTCTGATGAGCCTACTATGTAGGGTTTAGTTTCTGGTTTATATTTTGTAATTTACTCAAGGCAATAACTTGAGTGAAATTCTGGAAGCTCAGTTTAAGTTCTCCTCTACTACAACCACTGCCCTTCATAGACTGGAAATACTTGTAAATAGTATACTCATTTATGATAATTCTAGCCAGAGTTCAGGGAAAATAGTTCTTGGGAGTGTTGTTTTGTTTTTTTTTTTAAACTATTCTGGTTCCCTATTTGTTTTTCAAGCTGATTCCGGTGAGAATTTTGCCTGCTTCAGCTCGAAATCTGTATTTCACTGTTGTTCTAGAACGATTAAAATTCATTCTGAAATTCCTGACTGAAGTCCTTGCTTGGGTTTTTCAGGCAAACGTCCAAAGAAAGGAATGGCAACTGCTAAACAGCGCCTTGGGAAGATCCTGAAGCTGAACCGGAATGGCCATGCACGCTTCTTTGTTTAATGTAGCTGCTACTTCTACTACTGCTGTCTTTCCTACACAGACCAGTATTGAGGGCAACAGAGCCTGGAGCTGCTGTTATTCCTCTGCTTGAAGCAGACTTGCATGTACCATAGAAAACACTGCCTGATGAACGAAAGAAAGAAAAAGAAAAAAAAAAAGAAAAAAAGAAAAAAAAATCAACAAAAAACACACACAAAAAACCCAACCCAATGCTGCATTTTCACTGTGCCACACCTGCTCAGCAATAACCATACGGGAATGGGGAAATTTTCAGAGAGACATGGACTGTGAGAAATAGTCTCTCATCAGGGCTTGAATATCATTTGTTGCTGGTAGTTTCTGACCTAAATTAATGAGGGGAAGATGATGAAGGTGGTTTATCAATAATTTATTTCTGACAGATTTTTCACAACTTTAAAATTCATTTAAGAAACTATTTATTTGGAAGACTTTTTCTGTGGGGGGGTATTAATTTAGATTTAATAATGTGAAAGTTTTAAATTGTTTTGATAATGTGTGTTTGGTGCAGTGGAGAGCCACATTAATTGTGATTAGTCTGGACTCCTAAATTTGATATTCAGGTTATGGTCTTAAATAGGGGTGAGATGCATTATTAATTATTTTTTAAATTAAGGCATAAGGAATCTTTTTATTTTTTTCCTGCTTTTTGTAAGCTGTTGGCTGGGCTTCTGTTGACTTGCAAGTTGCTTATTTTCTGCCAGCTTGATTATTTTTTGAGCTGTCCTTTTTAATATCAGATTTATTTATTTAATGGACTAGAAGAGACTCCTAAAGACAAGAATTTTCTTATGTCAGTCCAGTAGCTAACTTGTTTTAAACTGCACCTCTTTCCTCCAAATCTGAGTACATATTTTCCTCCTGATTATCTGTCTGTAATGATTTTCTTCTGTAAAAATACTCCCTGAAATTGTATTTGTACAAGTTGTTTGAGAGTTGGTACAAAGGAGGAAGACCCAAAATATCTTTTGGAGGAACGGGGACATCAGTTAAGATAAATGTTTCTTCAGAACACTTGCTCTCAAATAACTCCTAAGATACACATTGCAGTCATAAGATTTGGCATTTTATTTAATGTAGCATGAAAGAAGCATTAAATGTTGTTATTGTATGTTAAACACATTTTACTGAAGAGTCATGAAAGCAGGAGAACATGTGCTGCTTTCAAAGCTGGGCGAGACAAATTAAAAGTCTTAACTGGTCCATATATATAAACATTTAAGTAGCTTACTGGTATCAGAATGATCATTTGTGTCATGCTTCATGCAGAGCTGATAGCAGATGCCAATTCTGAATTATTGTAAATAATTTTGATTTAAATTTGTATTTTTCTGTAATATAAAATTAAATATTTAACTTCTGAGGGACGGGGATGAAGGCAGAAAGGGGAATACTTTTACTTTATTCTAGAAAAAGGGCATTTTGCAGGGTCCAGCCAAAATGTAAACATTAATATGGTAGTGACAACAATATTGTTGGTTGGGGTTTGGTTTTTTTTTTTGATTGGTAAGAGTAAAAATACTCCTGCATAGCTGTCCAAGTCATCAAACTGATTTTAATTTTCCACACCAATTTTTCCTTCCTCCATATCCTATACTGGAATAATTTTCTCTTGTGGTTTAAAAACCAAGTCAGTTTTATTTTCCAGAATCTTTGTGCAGAGTTATTTTTATTTAGGCTAGATTATGAATGCCTTTATAAATTTGTGGAAATAGTTCTGATGTCAGGTGTTCTTTATTGCTGCAGGGTCAGAACCAGTTAGCACTATGTTATCCTGTTTCTAAATGGAGAAACATCAAAATACAGTGCCACTGCAAAAAAGTCAGGTCCCTTTCATAGCTTTGCTTTGTCTGGAGCTTGAAAATTACAGTTTATGAGTGTTTTTTGCAGCCCTACTCTTACGTTATGATGACTTGACTTGTTTTGTTATTGATATGGGTGAGTTTTTAAACTTAATTTTTGTTTTCTAATTAATGTTTCACAAAACCAAGTCTTTAGTCTTTTTATTTTTTTAATTAATACAAGTTATCAACTTTTAGAATATTGGGAATGGATGTAGTCAAGGATTTCTAAAAAGCAGAAGATAAGCTAAAAAGTATTCTACGGTGCTGAAAATGACTATAAGGACTTGCTGTTCTCAGGTGCTATGTTTGATGGAAATAGTTAAAAGAGAATATTTTAACTATCTTCTAATATGTTCTCACCAAAGTAAGGCAAAGAAATAAACTATGTTGTCAATATTAGTTAAAATAATATACCCATATAAATTTTCATTTAACATATTTGAACATATGGTTTAATGCCTACCAGGCTTTGGAAACTCTTTTAGCTTTAGCATATTGAACCAAACTGTTTCCTTCCTGCTAGCTGTACAATTTCAAATGATAGAAAATTCCAGTTTAGGGCTGCAATCAGATTCAGAGCAGAATAAAGAGTGAATTCTCTCTCCTTAAAGATAGATTTTTGTCTGAAGTAAAGGTATGCCAGAATAGAATCTGGAGTAAGGAATTTTAAAATACAGAGTATGCTTTCTTGTATTTGTGATTGGTTTATACAAAGTCCCTTTTCTGACCATCCACGCTATTTATCTGTATCTTACTGTTGAAACATAGATATGGCTGGACCCATATATATTAATTCTTCTTGGTTTTTTTGCTTTCTTTTACTCTAATTTTCTAGCTTTTTTTCCAAGTGGCTCTCCACTGTCATGAATTTATGTAACAGTCTCTTCACAGGCTGTCAACAGGCAGAGGTTCATTCCCATTTTCTTCAAATATCCATGCTTCCAGCAGAAATTTAATCTGATGTTCCAACTCAGAACAAGTAATTCAAAAGAAATTGCCATGTTGAGCAGTATTTAAAAAAAAAGAAAAACAACAAAGAGGAAAAAAGAAATCTCCTGGTAGCTCCTGAAGAGGATGTGGTGACCTCACTTGTTTTGTGTACTTGTATGTAGAGATATATTTATTGTGTTCTAGCTGAAATCACTTCTGCACCAATCTTTCTGTAGATGGACTGAACCTTGTGTTGTTGTAGTGGAGAGAAAAAGCCCAGTTTTTTTCCTTGCTGTCTCACTTGGGGTGGAAGAGGGAGGGAGTAGGGAACACTGTCTGGACAACAGCGAATTACGCCTGCTATGGGAGCTTGTTTTCAAGGATAATCTTTTTTGAAAAGGCAGAGAACTCGCATTTGGCATAAAAGTAGGTTTTTTTTGTTTTTTGGTTTTGTTTTTTTTTTTGTAGTCAGAACAATAGGTAATGAAATATTGTAGGGGGTTTCCCACTCTCTTAAGTTCTCATGCTACAATTGCAAAAAACGAAACAAACATGAAAATGGGAAGACCACCTAGAAACTATATCAAAGACACTTCCAGCAACTTTCCCTTTTCTTCTCCTACTATACTTGCTAATAAACCCTGGCTACGGGGTAGCCTTTGTTGACCTCTGAGGTAGATTACCTATGCAACCTGTAATACTCTACATGAATTCATTCTTAATGAGAATTTTGGAAGGGTTAGACGTTGAGAGTTAAAATTGTTGTTTTCTGATCACACAGGGAGTGTTGGGGTTTTGATTTTTTAAAAAATTTTTGGTGGTTGAAGTGCTTGTGTTACCTTTGGTAGAGATGTAAGGGAGCACAGTGTCAGGTCCACAGTTTAGACCCTTCAGCTTTCCCTGGGCTTTGCTCTAAGGCATAAGCTACCTTCACTCACAAGACCATAAAGTTGCAAGTGTTGAAAATTTTGCAGGATTTCAAAGCCAGAGCTGGTGAGAATCTTGCCTACCCCCTTTTTGGTAGCTGTGGAGACTTAGCAGAGCTGAAACTGGAGTGACTCAGTGACTAATGTCCTCTTTAGGCTCCACATGCCCACCTGTCCCTGCACACTCCCACCACGACCCCCAAGCCTTGTGTCTTTGCTGAGTGTCATTCACATAATACTTCCAGACCATTAAGAGCTGTTTGTAGTTCTGGGGCTGAGTGAACCCAGCACTGCTCTTTGACAGAAGAAATATAAATGGAACCAAGGGCCTTACTGTTTATGGTTAAACAAGATGAAAAGCTGCAACATCCATTTTTCCAAAAATAAACCCTCATTGTGGGAGAGTATGAATGATAAGTCATGCAGTGGATGGGAAATGAAAGTAGCACTGATAAGGAGATGCATGTTCTTCATAGGCTGCATTTCTGTTTGGAAAAAAAAGGACTTTTTCTACTTTTAATATAAATTAAGCCATAAGAGTTTCATGCTGTGGGAAGGGAATTAAAGGGATCACTTTAAAAGATTATATTGATATGTATTGTCACTTCTGCTGGGAAATGTCTATTGCTGCCAATGCTTTGGTGAATCTTTTTTTTTTTTAAAAAAAACAAACATGGAATTTGAAAAAAAAAACAAAACGGGGCTAGTTCTTGGCTATATTTACTAGTTTTGTAGTAATGTTTTGCTGGCCCATTTGTCTTTTCCTCCTTTTTCTACTCTCATAGTCTAATTTCTATCTTTCCTTTTTAATGTTTCTGAAAATATTAGCTTGTCTGCTCAGTAGGGGTCGGTGTATGTGTGTCTTCCTTTTTACAGAAACGCACTACTGTGTTAAGTATTTGGCTGGGAAATGGGATGCTGCAGCTTTAAGAGCATTTTTTTCAATTCATAACAGTATTTCCCATCCTCTTTTGCCTGCAGGCAGGGAAAGTGTATGTACAGTATTTATTTTGTTTTGATTTTACTTTAAATTTGTAAGTTTCTATAAGTAGTTCACATTGATTATTCTAGGGAAGAACAAGTGGCTTTGTTTAAATTTGTATTTGATATTCATAGTTTCCACTTTCTGTACTTTAAAATGCTGAAATTAAAAAATTGTATGCTTATGTTTTGATTTTAGCACTCAAAAGTGTTTAATTTCTTCAGACTTGTGCTCGCTTACTTCAGTGTAAATACAGTAAAATGTACAGAATATTGTCAGGAGAAAATGCTTTTCTAGGTCTAATCTCTATGCCCTTTGCTTGTCACATTTTAAAGAAGAAATTTTGTGGAGAAATGTGAGGGAATGTTCTCATACTTTTTAAAAAATTTTTTTTCAGAGTGGAAATTTCGTTTCAGTCTGCTTATATGACAACTAAATGCATTTTGTGAAGACGTCTATATGCTTTTTGAATCTTAATAGAAAAAGGGAGACAGAAGTGTTTGTGATTCATCATATTATCAGATCTAGATCTATAAGAAGGGTGTCAAATGGTATTTTTGTATTTTTGCTCTTGGTTTTTGTTCAGGTTTGTCTCATGCTATCGATGGCTGACTCAACTTTTGATTTACTGGTTTTCTTTTTCCTTGAAGTGTGTGCAGTTTCTGGAGGAAGAGCTTTCTCTTTCACCCTTACATATGCTTAGCCATACTTGCTTTTTCCCTGCTGATTTTCCCCTCTAGACATAATCATTTGGTTTGCAGCTGCCAGTGCTCCCCATTTGACTTTTGTGGAAGTGCAGTGTTTGCATGTGGGTGCTTTCCAAGGGGGCAATGCAGGCATTGCTGCCCCACCCTGCAGCTTGGTGTAAAGCCTTTTCCTTTGCTCCACTGAGCTGCTGCAGTGCTGTGCTGAGGGTCATTCATGGGAGCCTGAGCTAAATGATGCACCAATGGCATTGGAAGACTAGGTGGCAGGAGGGTTTGATAGCAGCATCCTGTTCAGGTGTTCAGGTTTGCTTTAACTTAGCCTGGCTTCTAGTTTACAGAGAATTTATGGTTGACTATAACATCTAGGAGATCTGTTCATTGACTTAATTGTGCCAGGTGCTTTACAGAAAAGGATCAAGAGTGTTGACCTCATCAAACCATGTACTGCTTAGTGGAACAGTTAAAAACCCATGACAGACTGGGAAGTTTTGTGGCCTGAAGTTCAAGACATGATAGTGTTGCAGATTTGGGGAGCAGAAACTTCTGTGATGTTTCAAAAACAAATTTCATTTGAGTGGAGGGAAAAATTAGTCAAGTACAGGGGTTGATGATGAAATAGTTATACATTCGGATATCTGTTCCCGTTGTATTTTGACATGCCCTTTGATTTGACACCTTTTCAATTCATGTGTTAAAACTGATTTTAAATTTGATTACCCTGAGATTTGCCAAAGATCTGAAAGAGCTGTTTGTATTTGCGTATTTTCAAAAGGTCTTAATCACTGTGATTGAAGAGCAATGCTACAACCTATGCACTTCCATCAAACACTCCATCTGGATTTGTCACACTCAACTCACTGCTCATAGTAATGTTTTGGTCTTAAAGTGATAGACTTAAGAGAGCTCCTCAGTGGGCCACAAACACAAGTTTCATACCCATATAAAAACCTACACAAGCAACTTTACTATTTGCCCTTTTGCTTTTTACCACCTACACTTCAGAGATTTTTTTTTCTGTCTCAGCTGTTTAGTGGATGACAGGATAATACACTGGAAAACATGAAATATCTCAAGTGCTGCTTTAAATCCCACTGCATAGCCTTCAGCAGCTGGAGCCATATTTTCATTAAAAGTCAGTTTCTGGTCTTCTGCTTTTCTGTTTGCAGAGGATGGAGAAATACTTACCTGTATTGTTCTATCCTGAGGGACAGATGGATTTTAAAGATTTTAAGGCTACCCAATCCAGCAAAATAATTGAATTTCTAAAGTCGGAGAATAAACAATATACCCTTCTTGGTATCTGAAGGCTGAAGTTACTGATTTTGGTTTTTAATAAACAGTATTCTGCTGTGTTTGAGATGAAGTACCCACTTGTAAAGTGCCTACAGACTGGCTTTTCATTTCTGTACATTTAGTAAAGTTCAGCTGTGTCCAGAGGGTTTGTCCTGACTTGCTTAAGTTGTGAAGCCTTTGTGGTGGCAGCTCATTAGGTAACATGTTCAACCAAACCTTTTCTAGTTGATTTTGTTTAGGTGGAACTTTGGATTGATGACTGAACCCTGACTAATAGCAGGAATATGGTGAAGTCAATCATGCTGAGTGTTAGTTTCTGTAGAAACTTAGTTTTTTCTTTGTATAGAAGTATTTGTCTTGGGAGCCCTTAAAATTACACTTTTTGTGCTGGTAAGTAATGTCAGCTATCTTAAGCCAAAAAGTTAATGAGGACTGAAACTATAAAACCAGAATGTTGTTACTCCTTCTGATACAGCCAAGATTGTTAAACACCTTGGTTTCTACAATGGTAGTGGCTGAAATTTTTACCTGCAGAAGAAAACAGCTGGTGATCAAGACAGTGAATAAAATCTGTCATTGCCAGAGCTCATAGTATTCCACCTAACAGCTGGCCAATAGCACAGTTTGCTTTGTCTAGACTAAGATCTGATTTCTTGAAAGCCAATTATATTCAGTCTTTAGAATAATTGCTGCAAATTTTCAAAGAATTGTGTTTGGCTTAATAGATCTATTTATCTGTACTGCTTCTGCTGTATTTGCCTTGATCTTGGAAAAAATACTCTACTTTGGAACATATAAGTCAACTAAAAAAAAAAAAACAACAAAAACAGTATTCAAAGAGTCTGCTTGTTTGTGATGCTTTTCCCCAAAGTTTATTCCTTGTAAGAAAGTTTTGCTGCAATGAGTGTGAGTAAAGTTCCTATCCATACATGGAGAATGTGATACCTGCCTGTAAGAAACATTTGCCCATGAATCATGTACCTTGGTGGTGAGTCATAAAGACTCAAGTTGGCTTTTTGTTCTGGTTAAGCTAAAAGCCAACAAAACTCTAGAAACTGCTACTCTGGTCTCCTTAAATAGGAAGTGGGCTGTGGAAATTATGGTTTAATTTAGCAGCAGTTTCAGCTGAGTATTAATTTGAAGAAGATACTAAATCTTATGTTCATAACTTGATTTCTAGTTACAAAGGGATTTTTACTTTTTTACAAAAGATCTTTGAATTGTGCTGTTACAGTTCTGGCCCAGTAAAAATGTTCCTGTTCTCAACCAGCCCTTGTAGAAAGGGTTTTAAATTCCATCATGGTATGGTTACTGAACAGAGCTGTTCCCAGGTGTTAGAGTATTATATCTCTTGAAGAAGAGCATTCTATTTGCCATGCCAGCTGTCCTAAAAGTAATGTCAGAACTGGTTATTCAGAAGAGGTTCATCCTTGAGAGGAGCCATTTTGCTTCCAAGTCTGTTCATACTCAGCCCAGGTCTGCTGGGACTGGAGAGAAGAAAAATTTGTGAGTTGTGCAGTGCCCTACTGCAAATTGAGTTGATTGTATTGTGAAGACTGCTGGACAGCTGTGCCTGTCATTAAGCACCACAAGTGATGCTGAACTGTAGTCTTGGGAGGGAGACCAAGCATTAAATGGGACATGGCATGTGAAGGATGCGTTTTCCCCCAGGCTTTTACAGCAGACCAGAAAAGAGATATTGGTGAGATGCTTTGGGAAAACTCAAAAAACACTGTATAGCATACCTTTTCTGGTGCTACAGGAAGTTATTTTAGACACTGGTTCTGTTAACATATTGTCTTCACTATTAAGAGGATTTCACTTTAAGAAGTTCAGTTTGTACAGAACATGAAAGACACTTTGTGTTATACATCCCAGTTCTCTTATGAATGAGGTTTGTAAGTGGAAGTGGTCTGTATTGGGACAACTGAAGTCTTTGGAGAGTGGGAATTCCTGGGTAGCGCTCATGGTTCTGATGTAAGATATTTCCTCCATACAAACCTTGTGTACTCAGAATACAGGGCCACTGCTATGCCCTGATAGCTTATAGACTGTTTTCAGTAATGCTGCCATTATTTTTTTGTTGCCTCTAATCTCAAAGAATTTTGAACGGTTAAAAATGTCAGCTACCAAACTCCAGTAATATTAACTATGATTAAAGGAATGTCTTCACTAATTGTTTTATTACACATTTCATTAGACACCAAAATAGTGCTGTCAGTACTCTTAAAATACTTAAATTCTTTTCCCCTTGGTTGAGACATTCAGCCGTTTCTATATTTTTTCTGTGCTGATGTGAACTCTTACTATATTTTGCAGTTCATGGCTTGAAGAAAAAGCTGAATTACTGTTCTGTGTCACACTGTTGTTCACTGAAAAGGAGTAAAATATTGGGAACAATACAAAAAGAAATCACTGATTTGTTAAACATTCTGTGGAGCTCATACCTCCAGTTATTAGCTGAAGCACTAGAGCACAGGTTGTGGTGTAACATTTCTAACCAATTGGCATACTGAACATGCATATGATAATTCTGGTGAGATTAGTATTAGTGCCTCAGCTGATATAGTGACATATCTTTAAATACGTGGCTGTTCTAGGGGTTTTCAGGTGATGCTGCGGTTTGCTCTTTTGGGGTCCTTGGTCACGATTTAGGATGATTCAGAACTCCCAGTGCTCTTCTGTAAAAAAGTGATCTTGCTTCGTCCTAGCCTATTGTGGGAAGGAGGCAAGATGACCCTCTCTGCTGCCTGGGAGTTGTTTTCTCCTATGCAGGAATTCTTTGAAGGGGAAGGCTTTGGATTGTGCTGCTGAATCTAAACTTTTGTTTTCCTAATGTGATGAGGGCCTCAGGGGTGTACTGCTGAGGGAAGGGGTCAGAGGAATCGCAAGTCAGCAGAGTATTCCAACCCTACCAGCCCCTGTGGTGTGCAGAGCATGGAAAGGGTGGGACCCTGAAAGACATCTGTGCCTCCCCCTGAGCGGGGGCATAAACAACAGCCTCACCAGGGTCGTCGGAGGGGACTGTGGCCAGATGGGGACGGGTTTTTCGTGATCCTTGGTGGCCTCCTGTCCTTTGAATGGATGTCAGGTCTGCAGAGATTAAGCACATTCCTGTGATAAACATGACAAAAAACAACCTGGAGTTACCCAAGTTGTACCTGGCATGGTGTGAGCTTTCTTATAAATGCAACCCTGAGGTCAGCTTGGGTTTTGAGCATTTTGAAGTGTTACTGATGTCTTACTTTTCCAAACCAGTTTTTCACTTACACTACCAGTGTGATATGAAGTGAACCTCTCCATTTTGCAATTTTGGAAAAGCTCTTTCTAAACCATTGCCATTTTGGTTTGTTTCATTCTTCATTTATTACTTTGAGTGGAATGTAGCTTGGTCCTATGTTCCAGTCACATAAGGATGTAGCTGCTTCGCCTGGAAAGCCCTGTTAGTGGCACTGAATCATCAGCATTTCTGTTCCTGCAGTAACAGGATGGAAGGAGGTTGAACAGACACATTTTGCTTTTGTATCAAAACATCTAAACTAAGCATCTCTCGCAGACTTGTTTAAAAACTTTGGATTTCTCTGCTTGAATTTCTTTATCAACCACCAACAAGGTTGGGCTATAATGGATCCAGATTTTGGCTGGTTTTGCAAAGGATCTGAACTGGAGGATATTTACTGACTATTTTTTCCTTCTGTTTTGATGTTTTGACTTGTATACTGTTGCAACCAAGTTTGACACAAGTTAAAAATCAAAAATCTGATAAATTTTAAATGGATTACTTCTATGTATTTTTAGTTTTGTAGCTGGAAGCTACAGAATCTCAATGAGCATTTTAGAGATCTATATTGATTTTTACTTAATTCTCCACCTAATTGTTTTGGCTATGCTGTGCAGTGTTTCTGCAGTGAAATACTGAGTCCTTTTCACCGATGTGATATGTAAACTAAGAAATCTCTGGCCTTCCTTTCTACATTTTTCAAATTCACCAAATCTTTGGGGATGTTTCTGAGTGCAACTCTTGCCAGCTGATTTTCCTGTCTCTTCAAAGGCTATTGATATTTTAAGGTGCTAATTAACCGCTCACACAGTGTGAGCCCAAAGGTTGGCATACCTGTGAACAGCCAGTAGAAACTCGACAGCACAAAGAACTTTCAAATCAACAGCATCAAATCATCATCAGTAACATCAATCAATACCTGAAAAATCAAAAAAGTGAAACAGTAAAATTTAGAAGAGGATGTTTTTCTCTCCTGGAGATATCATGGCAAGGGACTTTTAGATCACTTTCAAACACAGAACCTGCATCATTTTTATTTTGCAAGGTATCTTAGAGGTGTGCAGAAGAAAAAAATGCATATTTGTGTCCATGTGTCTGCAGTGCATTTAATCCATGCTTTCCCCACAAGCAGAGATTGACTTCTGATGTAAATGTTGTTTACACAGGAATGAGCTTGGACATAGGGCCAGGCTGTGCCTCTGATCCATGGTGTAATCCATTTCTCTCTCTGTCTCTCTCTCTGTGACAGAACCTGACCAAAATCTAGGTTTTGGAAGTCCCTGGTTTGCACCTCATATATGAAATAAGGGACAGTGATTATGTAGAAGCAACAAAGGAGAAAAAAAAAAAAAAAGGAAGGGATGCTGAAGATTGTGGGGGAAATGAACCCTCAGATGTTACTTAGGTTAACTGTTGAACAATTCTGTGCCAAGTCATCAGAAGGATGTCCTGGACAAAACATTTCTAAAAGGAGCTTTTCTAGTGCAAGACTCTGGATTAGCTCTGATGTGAGGCATCTTGGGTGTGTACAGAAAATGGGCAGGATTAACAACACCTTCTACTGGCACACCCTGAAGAAACTGCCTGATGCCTCCTTCTGGAATTTCCCAGTAGGTCAAGTTTTGATGGCAAGGCTCTGAGCAAGGGTAGATGTGGTGCCAAGGAGATGTTTCTACTATCTGGCTGGTAGAGTGTGTATAATAAATTAATATAAATTCATTTATACATGTATTTACATATTCATATATTTAAATATCTTTATAAAGAAATTAGAAGGTGCTCTGCAGTGTTATAATGTCATATTCTAATGGGCAGACAGAAAGGGAGTAGAGACCATGGCTAGTGACAGTCTTTGCAAAAACTCTTACATTGTTTTCTTTCCTCCCTCTTGTTTCACTTAGGTGTTACTGCTTGTCCTTAGTGATGTGTCCTTTCTGGGATGGAACCTGCTGGATGCTTATGTAGTGCCTAACAAAGAGATTTAGTTAGCACCTTGGGCCAGGATTAGTTATAATTCTACTGTCTGTAATATTTTTATCCAGGCTATTTGGGTAGAATAAAATTTCCCATTCTATCCATTCCACTCCAATGTCGGAAGATGGTAGGGATCACTCCTTCCACTTTGCCTCCTGCAGACTCAGCATGGAGAATGCATCAACAGACATAAATATTTAGGAAGGATGTGTTTCCTTGGATGTGGGTAATACAAGACTGAAAAGCACAGCAAATGAAATTCTTCTGCTCAGAACAAAATGTGATACTTGTGATTTTTATGGAAAATACCATAAATATGAGGGGTAAGGATATGCTCATTCCCTTTAGCCACATGTGCAAGCAGTGAGGAATGAAAGCCTTTACATCACTCCAAGAATATGTGGCTCATTTTGTGTTTCCACTTTATGTATTTCTTGAGCATAGAAGAATAGTAGAAATCTGTTTTTATTTGAAAGCTATATTTTTATCCTTGAGCTCTTAACACAGGGAAGTTAATCCATTATTCCTGACCACCAGGAGGAGCTCATGACACAGCCTGCAGCGTGAGCCTCCTGCCTCCGAGCCTGTCAGAATTTCTCCAGAGGGAACTCCAAGTCTGAGGAGTGCAGGGGCAGCCATCCCCTTGATGCTGTCAGTGCTGGCATTTGACGTAGGAATGCACAAAATAAAACTACAGTTGGAAAAGGTAAAACGAACCAAACCCGAGGGCAGGTGGGACAATGTGCCGTGGGCAGATGCTGGGAAGTAAGAGAAGGTGATTATCCATCGTACTGTGAATGGCTTTGTTTATACAGAGAATCCTGGTCTCAAACTTTACTTCCAAAATCTGTTTTTTTCCCCTTGATAAAAAAATAAGGCAAGGTGGCATAATGACCAGCTTGATGGGAGAAGGGGGGAGTGTTCCCATGGTACAGTGCTTTTTAAAGTTTTAGTAAAGCTCTTTATAGGCTAGTCGGTAATGCCACTTTGTTCACTAATATGAATGTTCCCAGTTATCCAGGAGCAGCAGAACAAATTTGTAAGTTAAAGCCTGGTAGTTTTTATTGTGGAAATGTTGCTTGATTTCACAAAGCACAGAACTTCACTTTGCAGCTGCTAATTTTCCTCTGTGACAAAGCAGGACAGAGCCACCAGCATTGATAATTGATGAAGAAATTATTTTAACAACTTTCTGCAAAACTGCAGGATGAATGAAAGAGAAGAACCCCACTGTCTGTCAAATCTGTTCTGCTCTCTATTTTTGTTCTTGTTTTAAAATCTAGTATTCAACACTGCCTCAAGACTAACCAGTTCCCTTTTCACTGAGGCAAGAGACTGATGTCTGTAACCCAGTGACTGTGGATACCTTTCTTCTTGCTGAAATAAATTAGTACTGAACAGAGTCTTTTTATCATAGCTGTGCTCTTATCAGACCATCTCCCTTTATATTGCTTCCTTCCCCAGCCATTGTGGAAACAGACATCCTGCCCAAGGCATCGAAATCCGCAGTCTGCTGCTTCTTCTATGGAGCCTCTGGATTTTTGCCAGCAGCCCCTTGAGGTGGTCCCAGATGTGATTGCTTTTTCTGTGCTACCCTGAAAATATCCGGTAAAAACAAAGGACTGCACTCACCCCAGTTACTGCTTCAGAGGCCAGCACTTCCTCTGCTCTCAGGGATGTACAGTGGGAGATGTTAAGCATGCAGTACCCCAGAGAAACCATGACTAAAATGGAAGGGTCACTGTCAAAGGGATATTCCTAGAATAGAATAAAGCCAATCTTTTTATTGCTCCTCTCAGCTGGTCCTTGAGTTTACCTACAGTTCCCATGAACTCAGGAGATGTGTTTGGGATATCTTTCCCATAGCATTCTTCTGCAGGGAAAATGCAAATTCCTTGCACCTATGTTGTGTGTGAAAGGAGACTAGGTTTTAATACTGCCTTTGTTCAGTGGGAAAAAAAAAAAAAAAAAAAAGTAAACAATTCTATTTTTATTTCAAAGTAACTTGGGCTTAAAATAGCCACTGCCTTAAAATAAAACCAAAACGTTTCTTTGATTCAATAGCTTTTTTTGGGAGAAGGCTGGGGGAGAAAGGAGGGAAGTGAAAATACCAACTCATGACAGTTTTTGTGGCTTGGATCTGTGGGGAAGTGGTTTGGGGTATTCTGATAGGCTTGGAGTTTTCAGTAGTCCTGTCTATCAGAAAATCAACATTGCAGTCCTGACTGTTGTGTCACTGGTTGAAGATACCTGTGTGAAGGCAGAGAAAATGCATCTTCCTGCTGTGTTTCCTTGTGTAATGTGTTACAACCTTTTATTTTTTACTTGGTTCTTTTATCTTCCCTGCAGCTTCCCTGCTCCAGGTTGCCTGACAGAGTTCCCCATGCCTACTTCACTCCATATGTGTTTGTGCATGCAGTAAAACATTCAGAAGGATTTTGGACCCATCATCAATTTTTAGGCATTCATTCCTTGAGGAAACACGGATGAGAATCCAATACGATCTTTTCTGCAGGTTTGTGGTTATTGGTTAAAATGAGTGTTGAATATCAGAGGAAAGAAAGAAAAGCTTCAAGTATCTCTGTACTGTAATGTTTGTCACTAAAATGAAAAGATTAGATGGAATTCAAAAGGAGAGAAGAAA
This sequence comes from Aegithalos caudatus, assembly GCA_013389925.1. Taxonomy (NCBI): domain Eukaryota; kingdom Metazoa; phylum Chordata; class Aves; order Passeriformes; family Aegithalidae; genus Aegithalos; species Aegithalos caudatus. Next base: position 23,472 of record WEIU01023453.1, read on the forward strand.
AAAAAAATAAATCGTTCCCAGTGAAATCTACATATGCCATGCCTGGACAGTTCTAGAAAGCCATGTGTTGTTCAGCTGGGCTGAGGAATTGTTACCACTGAAGGCTACTTTAAACTGTAAAAAAACCCCTCTGCTCTGCAACTTGTTTCACTAACTGAAAGGACTTGGAGAAAGTTGATGTTGCCCTTGTCCCTTGCGTTTTGCAGTGTCTTTTGGAAGAATGTTTATGTAGAATAAACAATTACTGGAATTACTACAGTTTTTCAGGTTTGCAACTTACTGAGTTATTCTCACTCATGTCTCCTCAGCTGTCTGCAGATAAACCCAGCCAGCTTTGCGAGATCCAGTTATGGCTGTCCTTGGGGCCATGTGCTTAGTTTGTCATGTTGGGGAGGTGAGGGCATGTCCATTATTGCCTTTAGGTTTATTTCCAGAAAGAGAAGTGTATCTCTGTGGCATCTGTTCTGTTAAATATTGACTATCAGCAGTGTTAGATGTAAGGAGCCTCCCTGGAAAAAAAATCAGCTCATGGGGATTTGTATGGCATTTCCATGACTGGAGCACAATTTTTTTAGATTGGATTTTTTGGGGGGTTGGTTTTATGTTTTTGGGTTTTTTTTTAAGTTTGAACAGAGAGGTATTTTGAAGCATCTTTTCATACAAGGCGGGAACATCAAAAATCACAAAGCACAGGGGCTGGTACTCAGTCCTTTGAAAGCAAGACTGATAAAGCAGAGTGCTTTAGTGACTGAATGTCTGAGATGCATTTCAAACAATGCCTGCCTACTTGTTGTTACTTTTCAGAAAATGTCCTCACTGTGCAGACTTAGAGATGGGTTTTTCTTAATGGTATGTGCAATGCCAGCTCCACCGAGAAACACAGCACCCTCTGTAAGCAAACAGCCTGAAATAAAGGGCCAGGGGTGGGCTGACTCTTGAGCCCAAAACATGATGAAAACTTCTACTTGAGGGGAAGATGCAACAACTTAATCTGATGGTCCATGAAAAACGGTGATAGCTCATAATGGGTGTGCAGGTAAGGAGGAGGTAAGTACATTTGTGCATTTGGAAGCACAGTGGCAACACAACATTGATCTACAATTGTTGCATGTGGCACAGTCTCAACTCTTTTGCATCAGAAGGAATACTATAAAATACTGTTAGGTGAGATCTGTACCTGTCCCCCTACCTAAGGAGTGAGCTGACTGCATGTCAGTTGATGGGAAGAGTGTGTTTCAAAGGCCTGATGCACCACTAGATACCCATTTATTCCTGAGCACCTCTGCCAAGGCTTCTATGAGGAAACCAAGTGTTTGGTGGGAGCTCTTGCCCCATCTTTGACACACGTGTGCTACCCAAACCCCAGCAAAGGAGAGACATGGAAGCAATGCTGTGTTAAAGACACCAAAAGAAGCTGACTACAGAGCAGAGACCTGTGCTGCACCCCCAGGTCCTCAGCCTGGCAACCTGAGAGTTGGCTGTAGTTATTTCATTTCCAGGAAAGAGGCTGATGCTATTGACCCTGGGTATTATTTGCCTAATGAAATACAGGGAACTGAGGGGTGGGAGCTAGATGTGAGCATCTGCAGCTTGGTTTTTTCCTCCCTCTCCTTCCCTGGGAGTGTTTTGCAAGAATGCCTCGGTACTGCCAGAACACGAGTGCTGATGGCTGGTAGAAACATCCCTGCTCCAAGGGTGTCATATCCTGGAATGCTCTAAATTGCTGCCTGCAGCCCTTACAAATACAAACCACGTGGCTGGAGCCAGCCTGCCGACAGAGGAGCCACATTCATAGTACTCCAAGGACCTTGCAGCAAGACAGTGTTTTGCCAGATGCCCTCAGCCCTTAATGGTTCTAGAGAGCCCCTCATGTCTGGGGCCTGCCTGTGACACTGAGCCTGGTTGTCCCCTTGTCTCTGTGGCCCAAGCAGAGCAGGGGTGCTGCAGGGACTCGGCTGTGAGAGCAGTCTGGCCCCAGCCAGTGCTGCTGGACCAGGTGGGCTTTACCAGGGCTGCTCATTCCAGCAGCTATTGCTACTGAAAGCACAGGGGGAGGCAGGCCATGTATCAAGCTGATTTCTGGATGGTGTGGCATCTTTGTTAGAAAGCCCAAATGGATTTGCAGATCTCAAAGAAAATGCCATCTGCCTCATTACTGAGCTGCATTCTGTTCCTGCTCTACCCCCCAGTTATATTCCCCAACAGGGATTTATTGTTCCTTTTAAATCAGATGTTTTAATCTCCAATTCCCATCTTCCTTGGGCGTCCCCTGTTGATTCCCTTTCCAGAGCTGCTGCTCTTACTTGTGTTTCCCTTGCTTTTGCCAATTGGAGTGAGACACTTGATAGGGAGTGTCTCCCTCAGAAGCAGCTTTACCTACCCACCCCTGCTATCTGCCAAAAGAGAGGAGCTGCCCTGGAAACACAGCAAATGAAAACACCGCCACAAAGTTGCACAGGTCCTGCCCTTCCCACAGCGTTCCTGTGAGTCAGACATTAAACACCCGAGCTGGCATGCGCGGGCTCTGGGCTTTTCAGGAGACACAAAAACCTGGGTGGCATCCTATCTGTGCTTGCCCCGAGTCCTTTTTGAGACAACTTGCTCCAGAGCAAAATAAGGAAGGAGAATATACACATATGTATTGTCGCAGCATGCAGAGAGCTTGGCCAAAGTCTGTGCTGCCTTCATGCTCAGTAACTCCTTGCTCTGAAGAACCTACATCAAAGCAGGAAGAAAAATGGCCCTGGCTGCTTGCACTGCAGAAATAAACAGTTGGTGGCAGCTGAAAATGGGGCTTTTAGTGACAAGGTTGTCTTTCCCTGCAGGTGGAAGCTGTCCGGGAGGAAGAACCAAGGCATTATGCATTTGAAGAGCTTCCAGAAAAGCCTGACTATTACGTATTTCAGAACATGCACTCTTAGATGAATAACCAGAATATTTTAAGGCTAAGGCAGCCAGTGATGTGGCACAGCAGGGACACAGTGTTTGCACTCAAATGCCAAATCTACACCCCTCCTCTCTGTTCCAATGTCTACTGCATGTGCTGTACAACAAGTCCTTTCTATCCCAGAAAGCGCCGTGTTTCCTGTGGGTTGTCCTGCGGTGCCTATTTTGAGCTTTTCCTGCCGAGAGGATGCGAGCCTGCAGCGCTGCCACGGCTGGCGGGCCCGCGCCGCCCCGGGATTGCCCGTGAGGCCTGCGCGGCCCCGGCAGTGCGTGCCAGGCCTCGTGCAGCTGCAGGGCCTCTGATTCAGCAGCAAAATCCTCAAGCTGTCTCCAAGGCCTCCTGGAAAAACTGCAGGCATCCCACTTGGGTGGGAGCAGTCACTGCCGGATGTACTTGATGGCTCGCTCCGTTTTCACATGGCACAGGGACAGGGCACACCCAAAGGCTTCACCTCGAGGATCCCAAGCTCCTCGCTCCCTGAGGAGTTTGTGTGATCAAAGTGCAAGGGTTTGTGTTTCCTTCCTTACCCTGGAGGTCTTTACCTGAAGCTTGCTGAAATCTGTGAAAAGACTAGTTAGCTTCCCTACGTCTTAGGACTGAAATTATGGCTTGCTTCTCCATCAACTATATATCTGTAGCATTCTCCTGTCTTTTAAAATTACATTTCTCAGGATAAACCAGAAAAGAGTGTAAGGGAGGAATAAGAAAAAAACCCAAGACACCTGTTCTTTCACCTAAAAGAGCACTAGGTGGCTGGGGAGGGATGAAAGAGTTACAGGGATTTCCAGAATTAATAATTTATTATCCTCTGTACCTGCTGCTGAGTAGCCACCTGTTAAGAAGAAACAGTTTGGTTGCATGTGAGATAATCTCTTAGTACAGCTCCTACTGTCTTCTCCACTGATATGCAAGATATGTTGTATTTTCTTTCTCGATGTGCCGTATGAAAGTACAGCAAGAGGATAGGTGTGTTTTGCATGTGAGTACAGTTGCATAATGCATGACCCATTGACTTGGGGCTTGGATCTGAGCTGTTTTATCTGGAAGGGTAACTTTTCCCCAGATTTTTTTTCACCAAACTGGTATTAGGATGCCTGTTGGGGGCAGCTAAAGAGACACTGGGAAAGGAGAAGGTGATTCTTTGACAATCTTGGCCATTTTGTTGAGTCCAGGGAGCAACACTGACCATCACCTCTGTCTTTGTCCCCAAATCTCTCCAAAGCTCAGTACCAAAGGGCCAGGTCAGCTGTTATCAGAGGCTGCAGTTATCAGGGGAGGAAAGTGGCTGGTGGGGACTGGCAGCTCCTGGTAGTGGCGGTGAAGTCTGGAGATGCTCAGCATCTGCTGATTGAAAGCAAACCTCTTGGTGGGCCAGAGGTCCAATTCTGAGCAGGGCTGAGGAGTATTCCTGACATCTAATTAACTCATCCCAGCTGATTATGTTTCAGCTGCAAACTTTAACATGTGCAGAAACCCAAACTGTGGCCAGAGGCCTTATGCCCCTGAAAACCCATCTTTGTATAGCAATAGAGGCCCACATGGTTCACCAGCACTGTGACAAGGAAGAAGGGCTTGGCCCCAGCTGTGTAGTTGCTCCCCTTGGAAGTGTTTTTCCATCTCTGGAAGGAGTGCCTCAGCTGGTGCAGACTGTGCTGGTCCCACTGATGTGTGGAGGCTGTTACGTGCTAACATCAATCACAGCATGGTAGTTTTTTTGTTTTATTGTTTCCTTAGATGTTTTGTAATGTCTCAATTCAATTGCTAATATTTTTCATAATTACATTTCAGCAGCTGCATCAGTCTGGAATTTGTACAGATGTCCTGAATTTTGCAATGTTTCTCACTTGCATGAGGTACCTCTCACAAAGCACTGATGCCACGGAGAGGGTGTCCCACAAGGCAGCCAGCACTGCTGATAGTGCTGCAGCTCCTGCCAGTGCAGTGATCTTCCTCAGGCAGTTGGTCTCCTTGTCCCAGCTCTACCTGATGAGCAGTAGCTGCCCTGAACAGTCCCCTTGTTCTCCTTGTCTCACATGGGAAGTCAGCTGGGGACAGAAACAAGCAGAGGTTTGAAGTGTTGGTGCCTGCACAGCAAAGACCCCCAAGATGGAGCCATGTGGAGATGCCAGGAGCTAGAGATACACTGGCTGGTATTGTTTTAAGGCATCCAGGAGGGGAGCTGAATTAAGGTCTTCCATATTCAGGATGGTGACTCCTTGTTACTGGCCACAGTGACCCCAAAGCCAAGTGCCTCACAGGGCTACAGCCAAGTCCGGTAAGGGAAAGTCCTCCCTTCCTCTCTCCATGTGTATTTTGCATCTGTGCTGAGCTACAGTGACAAGGGAAAGAAAGCACATGGTATTTCTTCCTTTGTGCAGCCAGCAGTAGAGCCTTGCTCTAGCCCTGGCTCAGTGCTATTCACAAAGGAAATATCCTCCTGAGACACCCTGCAGGGCTCTGATTTGCCTCTGAAGCAGGGGATGTAGTGATCTCTGTTTCAACATGAATAATCACAACTGTAGTTCCTGCCCCTCCACTGATGCAGGTCTTTATTAGACCTGACTGGGTTCATAACCTCTGCTGGCTGCAGGTTCTCCCAGCTGCTGGCATGCTGCGTGAAGTGCTGTTTTTACTTCCTTCTATTCATGCTGACCTTACCTGCCATGAATGATGCAATCATGTGGACAAGGTCATAGGGAGGCTCAAAGTCCAGGATAGAAAAAGGAGAGGGAGGGAAAAAAAAAAAAAAAAAAAAAAAAAAAAAAAAAAAAAAAAGAGAGGAGGAAAAAAAAAAAAAAAAAAAAAAAAAAAAAAAAAAAGGGCACTAAAAATAGTTCCCAAGGCTGGAGGTCATTTCAGTGTGGGACTTGGGGGGCACCAGAGGCAGGTTGGAGCCTCCAGATTGGAGGGGAATGTTCACTTGGTGCCTTTCATTTCCTGTAGCTCTCTGTGTTCAAGCAGTCACAACTTGCAGCAGTTTTAAGTCCACAGACTTCAGGGAAACCCAAAGAGAAGTGAATCTCTGGTGGAGCCCCCATCAGCAAAGGCAGCTATGAGCTGATCTGTGAGGGTGAGCTCCTGGAGGCCTCTGGAGTGGTAGATGACATGGCTGTGGATAACAGCCACAAGCAGTGGTTGGGATATTCTGAATGGCCTTTGGGAGAAGCTTCTCCGCAGGACAGTGGTGCAGCAGTGGAACAGGTTACCAAGGGGTCAGGGACTCTGGAGGGGGTTTAAGGCTTGTTTAGACAAACAAAGGGATGATCTGAGCTGGTGTTGGCAACAGTCTTGCTTCTTGTGGGAGACAGGGCCAGAGGCACCCAGAGATCCTTCCCAGCAGATACTTCCATGACTGTACTTACATTCCAATTGAATAAACATGGTCTTGTGTTGACTTAACCTTCCCAGTGAGCATGTTGATCTGGTTTTGTTGACATGCTTTTTCCTAGAATCTGATTCTCACTAAATACAAGTGAAAATGGGGAGTGGCCTGTATGTTACCTGAAAAAACATGAGTTAGGTGTTTGATTAGTTTGTGGTGCCATCCCTCTGGCTCTGAGAAGCTGGCAGGCACTGCACTGCCTGAGATGGTGCCATATTATATAAAAAGACATATGCTGTCTTTTTACAAGTCACTGCTCCCTGTTACCCAGGACAGACCAGGACCTACTTTCCTGTGCTGTCTCATGGGGGGTCAGGTAGAGGTCAGAGAAAACCCTTCTTGTTCCCCTTCCTTCCATCAGAGGCCTGGAAAATGGTAAGGAAATAATCTGAAACTTTGTGTAGTAAAATATAAATCCCCATTGCCTGAAAATTGCTGGAAAAGGGCCAAAAAGGCCTAAGAAGGAAACATGTTCTTTCCAGCATAATTATATATTTGGCTTATACTTTATTAAATGAGTAACAGCTGAGCTGAACGGCCAAAAGGAGAGACTGCCCCCACCCAGAGGTATGTTCAAGGCTGAGGATGGGGCTGTGTGTGCGTCAGGGGCCAGAGTCGGTGATTTAGCATAAAACACTGAGGTGTAACTGTGGATTAGACCATGAGTAGCAATCAAAGCAAGTGACTAATGCAGGTGTAAAGGGTTGTTGTTTTTTAATGTTTAAATTTTCTTTTGAATTCCTTGAAGGTGGGAAGAAAAGGAGCAAACCCAGGCACTGAGGTCGAGTTGGAGGGGAACTGGAGGCCTGAGGTGATAAATCATCAGCACTGCAGTGAGTTTAAGGGGAAAACTAATGTAATATGTGAAGCAATATGGAAAGATAAATTTTATTACTTCAGTCAGCTCTCAAAGGATTCCATTCCAGATGGTTAAAGCAGGGTAGATCAGGAACCTCCATCAATGGGGCCCCCCATTTGACAATAGCAAAAGGAGCAGAGGGTTTCTTGACTCCAGCAGGAGTTTCACCCAGGAGAGAGATGTCTCTATAGCAGGATAAAATAGCTGGTATTAATAAGAAATTACCTCTTTGTGAGGAAAGTTGGTGATGAGCCTGGCCATTTTGGCATTTTCCCCTATTCTGGAAATGTGTCTTGTTCTTGCAGAATATTTATGGAGAGGCTTAGGGATTAGTCTGCAGCTCTAAAGCACTGCCTGCTTCTGGATGATGGGGCCATTGGCCTATTGCTGATTGGAATACTGGCCTTGACAGAGACCCCACCATAGCAGCCCTGCAGAGCAATAGCCCCAGGAGTGAGTAACATCTCCCACAGAGCAGCCGGTGTCTCTCAAATTTTTTTTTTTTTTTTTTAAGTCACCAAGCAGTGGCTAGGAAGCAGTGTCCTTTATAGCCCTCAGCCAAGGTCTAAGGTAAACCAAAATCCTGGTTCATGGAGGAATTTTCCCTGCAGGGGCGAGAGCTGTTGAGAATTGGCACTGCCCAGCTCCAGGTCCAAGGCAGACAAACTCCGAGACCTCAGCACTGATGCAGTGCCATGAACCATGTGAATGAGGAGGTGGAAGTTCCTTTATTTTTGTTTGTTTGTTTGTTTGTTTTGTTTTTGTTTTTTAATTTGAAGTGCTTGAGAAGAATTCGCATTTAGGGAAAGTTTGGCTGTACTTTACTACATTAGACTTCTCTGTTGGGTATCTTCTGCTAGAAACGTTTAGATTTATTTTTGTTTGTGTTCTGTCTTATGCAGCTAAGAAAACAGTTGTGAATAGGACAAATTGTCTTGTTCCAGGGAGGAGGTCTGATCTGGAGAGTGAAAACAGCTTGCTACTTGGAGGACTGTCCACAAAAGAACAAAGGTCTGAGGACAGTTCCCTGCACTGTGCCCCACTAGAGATAATGTAGAGCCAAGATGGCCTCAGAAACACAACTATGTGAGACAATCTCTTGTTACGTGTTTTGTTTCTTCGTTTTCCTAGGATTCACGTGCTCCAGTGCCTGGTACTCTGGGTGTTGTTGCTCCTTTGGATCTGATGGGCTGGGATGCAAGTCCCTTGGGTATTCGCTGCTCCTGCTTGTAAGAAAGAGGAATCATGTTAGTTCATCATGACAGTCTTTAATAGCTGGTGCTGTAGAAGAAGACTGGAGTCTTTAATCAGGTGTGCATCTTTCCAGTTTTGTGGTTTTTGTGTGTCACTGGCAATATGTGAGGAAGAAATACTCATGAAAGGGCCAATGTTCCTGCACAACAACATTGATGGGAAATCAGTTCTGGATACACAGAAGAAGTGCAAGTTCCTTGTGGCAGCTGGATGGAGATTTATAACTGGATACCTGGAAAAGTGAGATGGCTTTGTATAATCCATGCATCCTGGAAATCAATCAGCACTATGTTTATAAAACATCTCCATTTGTAATGTCTATTTTGGCAGACTGGTCATAATGAGGGATTTTCAACTTGGTGTAGAATATAAATCCTGGTAGGAAGGAACTCTCAAGCCAACAGGAATTTAGCTCCTTGTAAACCTTGGTCTTGATTTAGTCCAATTTTTAGCCAAAGTGTAGATTCAACACTTTTAAGTTCTCAATTAAAAGATTCTCATCTTCATATTCAAGAGTTCTAGACTCACTATACCATCAGCCTGTTTTCCAGAAAAATTACCCCTGTCTGAAGGATAACTGGAAATGCCTAAATGAGATGATGGAAGTGCTGTGACCTGAGCCAAGAGCAATTTTGCTGTCAAGGCAAAAAAAAAAAAAAAAAATTATTACAACAGAAATGTTAGGAAATAGTAGTCTTTTGATAGACAGTTCACAAGACGATATTTGTGAAACTCTGTAGAAAGAGAAACCAATGGAAATTATTTTTACATTTACACCTAAGGCAATTGCATGGATTTATTACTACATCTGGGGCTGCAAGCCTGAGCCTGATTTATTAACTACTGTCCCTTTTGGTTTCTTATCCAGGGTGGCAAACCAGCTGTAGAACACTTGAAAGAAGTTGAACTCCATGTCTTGTCTTTTCAGCCTGTTTCTTGTGTTCATTTTGGTCTATAAACAAACATCTCTCAGGTCTCCTAAATAGATTTTCTGATTGAGTTCCCAGAACAGACCACCATCAGCCTCATTAAAGCTTATTTATGTTACTTTCATGCATGAATAAAAAAGCTCCCATTCACTGCTGATTTTATTTAGTTAGATTTTGTGCCTTGTGGTGGACATTGAATTGGAGTGACATTTTTGGCACCAAAAAAGAAAAAATAGTGAGAACTGCAAGGAATAGTTTGATGCCTGCATCTTTTGCAGTATGAAAAGGAAGAGGTTAACCTATTCTTGGCTATATGATACTGATGGAGGACGCAAAGAAAATACAGCTGTAAATAATTAGGAATATTCCCTAGTACCTGTGGTGTTTTTTAGGGAGTAGATCGTTGAAGTGGGACTCTGGAGGTACTCTGGAGTCTGTTTTCCCAGGGATGCCACCCGCTCCCTGTGTGATAGGAGGAGAAAGGTCACTTGTTGTTCTAGGTCTCAGCTCCCAGCTGAGAATGATACTGTCTCCCTCCTCTCCTTTTCCAGCTCGTTTGTTTACCTCACTAGCTTTTCATCAGAGTAACATTCACTCTGCCTCTGTGCAGAGCACAGTGGGTCCTGCTCTTGGCTGGGGCTTCCAGACACCACTATGAGTAAGAGACATGATTCTCTCTTTACGCCTGTCTCCTCCCTCTCCATCCATGCTCCAATGCTTGTGAGGTAAGATTAACAGCTAAAAAACCCCAACCAACAATGAAATCAGTGTAAATGAAGAGCAAGGAAGGGAGGATCCAGTATATGTGATAAGTTGTGAAATAGGTTTGAGTAGTGTTTTTCTCCAGCCCTGCCCGACTGGTGATCTTTCTCATGTAAAGGTACTGCATTTTGGGATGAGAAGGATTTGAGCTTATTGTTTAAGTCAAAGGGGTGAACAAAAAGCAGCTTTGCCTCTTTCCTTTGCGCTAAGCACATTGTGAATATTCTTAAGCATTGCCACAAGGATTAACATCCCTGAATTTTAATGTGCCTGGTGCTGGAATGTAGCTGAAAAGCAGAGCAGGCAGGAATGGTCTCTCTGGGCTGTAGACTCTGCTAGGTGACTCTTTGAAGTTCTATTCAATAGCTTTCTGTTACTCTTTATTTTTTTTTCCCATTTCCACCTTTTTTCCTTTTCCTTCAACCACTTCTGGAACAAGTACTGATACATTTCATGTTTCTCAAATTTACTGGACTGGATTGCTTTATCTCCACATACTTTTGCACGGCAGTAGTATTAAAATAAATTAAAAAAAAAAAAAAAGGCATGGGGACAGAAGTACGGAGTTTGATGTTTACTTTGGATCATTAACCTGGTCTGTAAATTTGATTTGATCTCTTCTTTTTTTTTGTTCCTCCCCTGCTATCTCTGTGTAATTTCAGAGCCTGCAAAGAGACGCTGTCTTCTGCGGCTTCGGGATCCCAGCAAGAAATGGGAGTCTGATGGATTGTAAATGCACCTGCTTTGTTTAAAACCCAGCCAAACAGATAAGTGCACTTTTAATTATCTCTGAATGGTGCTTTAGACACAGCTGTGCACAGCATCTCTCTTCAGTTTGGTTTCAGTTTGGTGAGGCTCTGTGTTTCACCCCTGCAAATGAATGCTCTGTGGGTCTCATTTCAGCTGAGAAATACCAGATGATATTGGTATTTCACGTTAAGGTAATTAATTTGTGTCTGAGGGAGCTGCAGCTGAGGGGTTGGGAGGCTCCCAGGGGTCTATCCCTGCTCTTCCAGAGCCACTGTCTCTACCAGCCCTGTGAGGTTTTGGGACTCTGAGGAGTAGCTCTGTGGGACCAGATGAAGCTGATGTGACCCATGTGAGCCTTAAAGAGTCCTATGGGACTCATTAGAGGTTTAATAACTAAACTTGGCTGGTTCGATTGAGAAGATGCTTGTGCAGGCTTGGCACAATCTCAGAGAAACCAGCTCATGCTGCTGGCAGGAGAAAGGGCTTTCTGCATGTGCTTGTCATATGTGTGCAGAGAAAGTGATAACCCCACTCTTTCCCAACAGCTTCCAGGTGGGAAAAGAGCTGGGGATGGGGGAGAAAAGACCTTGGTTACACTGAGTTTACACAGGGCATGCAAAGAAGTATTGTGAGTGAGCGGTAACAAGAATTGTCCCCTCGAAGTTAGGGGAACATTTTTATCTCTCTACCAAGAAAGCAATTTCTGGCTACTTCAGTCTGCTTGTAGAGGTGACCGCTGTCTCCTTGTGGATACACCACTGCAATTACTAAATTATTCAGGAAACCCATAAAATAGGGTCTCATGTAAAGTGTAACTTTGCAAAAATAAACAGCCATGGGTCTGGGGCTAATATTTACCATAATGCAATTTACTGTGTTAGAATAATGAAAAAAAAGAAATCACTGAAGCTGAGTGCATGAGCATTGTTGGGGATGTGTGGCAGAAGGCCGGGCAAGAGCCAAATAATCTACTCCAGGCTTGTCTTACCTGCTCTGCCAGGGATAATTACTGGTGTAAAACGTCTACCATGCTATTAGGAAAGCTACAGACAGGTTTGCTACAGCAAATTAGGCTGTAGTAACTGACCTGAATTTGTCTTACCTACCTAAGCAAAAGGTGAGTTTCTTGGTGAAGTTGCCAATTTAGGGATGATAGAAAGAGACAAGAAGGGGAAGTGGGAAGTTGCTGCAGTTTGTGAGAACTAAATCTGGATCAACTCGTGATCACTGAAGTGTCTGAAATTCCTTCTTATCTAGGAAAAACTTCACTGCTACTGCTATTACCAAGGAATGTTTTATATTAATAGAAGAAATGGCATGTCTGTTACTAATGACTAAGCTCTGTCTTACAATTGTAAACAGTGCTTATTCCTGACTCTTCAATAATTTGAAAGCAAAAAAGCTTGACACTATATTAAGAAAAACTGACAAAATGGAGCTCTAGTGAGAAAATCAGGGCTAATTAGTTCAACAAGGGTGGATAGGAAGTTAAAAAAGCTTAAATCCTTTCTGTGCACCAACTAATGCAGCTTAATGTTTTTCTATCCTCAGAGATTCTCAAGGTATTGATTGTTAGGTTTGCAACTTTAAATCTGTTTTCTGCCAGAAAGCTGAAATCAATGTATCTCCATATTAGATCCTATTAAATTAACCCTAAGCTGGCCAGTTCCAGTCTGGGCAATTTGGCATTGCTCAAGGTCAAATTTGGGAATCATTCTGAGGTGTGGCTAGCATGCAACATGTAACACTCTGTGCTGCCTGGAAGAAGAAGAAGCAGAAAACACTTAAAGTGTCTCTTGGGTGCTGTACTGATGAGAGAGATGATACCAAGGGTGCTCTATGCACCTGTGGTTTGGCTGGTACCTCCTGCAGCTGAGGGAGAACAGATTCAACAGCTCTTGTCCGGTTATTGAAAAAAGAATTTTGTCCGGAAAAGAAGATCCTTGAATCCCTAACTCCCTGTCTTACAGGTGAGCCTTGAGGACACTTGGGAGACTGTAGCTCCTGAATGTGTGACCGTCCCTGTGTGTGATTAGAAGAAAGCCATGGGGAAAGACAAGAAAGAAGAAGCCATCTTCCTGAGGAAAAAGATAACTTTGCTGCGGGCTTTCTCCCTGCTCATCGGCAGCATGGTGGGCAGTGGCATCTTTATTTCCCCTAAAGGAGTACTGACAAACTCCGGCAGTGTGGGATTCTCCCTGGTCGTCTGGTTTTCCTGTGGGCTCCTTTCCATGTTTGGTGAGTGCTGAATTTTGGCAGCCTTTGCTTAAGCACCTGGGAGGTGAGGGGAGCCTGCACATTTTTATGTTTAGAAAGTTGGGAGAAGAATAAACCCAAAATTCTTAGTTCGTACTTCAACAAAGAAGTCAGGGGATGGTTGCTAGGAGTTTTTAGTTCAAATAATTTCCCTGGGGTAATGGACAAACATCCAGCACTTATGGTCTGTGAATATCAATTCATGTACAAGTCCAGGGCAGGGGAGTGACAGTGACTGCAAATGGAGACAGCATGGTCTCTGCCAGGAAAGCTGGGAGAGAAGGAGGGGACTCCTTCTGTAAGGTGGAAAGGAGATGTAGGCACCTAAAAGGGAATCTGAGGGCTGTGCTGTGCTTTTCAGACACTGTGAAGAGAATAGGAAGGGAGAGTCCCAATATGCCACATGGGATCCCCTTTCTGTCAGAGAGAATACCTGGAGCAGAATGCCTGGGGAGCTGCAGGGTATGCACCAGCCCAGGGTGGGTGTTGGGTGTCTGTAAGAAATGGTGTGAGTATTTCTGATGTCTGGAGCTGCCCCACTTTCTGTGTGTTACTATTGACTTGATTTCTGTCATTTAATACCAGTTTTTTTCTCACAAAGGGTTGTCATTTTGTTGACAGTTTCATTCTAGTTCTTGTGAAATAACATAGCTCTTGTAAGTTACAGTGCATAAACCATATGACTTTCAGTTTCTTTCATTAGCTGTATAAAATCACCATCTCAGAAACTCTCTAAAGATGCTGTTAGGACAACTGCAAGTTCTCCCAGCCCAGGAGAGAAATCAGGTGCTTATTACAGTGGGTGACTTTAACATTCTTCTTCTGTTTTAACTTACCAAAAACAAGCAAACAAACACAACCCACCCCCCCCAAAAAACCCAACAAAAAACCTCCAAACCCCAACAACAAAACACAAACAAACAAACCAAACAAACAAAACACTCACAAAACACCAAGAACAGAGAAATACTCCATGCAAAAAAACAAACAAACAAACAAAAAAAACACCAAAAAAACCCAACCAAACAAACAAACAAAAAAACCACCAAAAAACCCACTTTGACACTGTGGCATGTACATGCAAGTTTAGAAATTGAGACATTCAATTGTTTATAGGGCAACAAGTTGTTCTTGTTCTTAGCATATGTGTACCAATATTTCACACTGCAATTTCTGTGTGGTTTTTGGTGAATTACACACTTCTGCTTAAAGAAAAGCTGACACTATTATGTGAGCATGGTGTTTCTTTTAACCAAGCAGAGCAGTAAATGATAATGTGTGTGCTAATCCCAGAACCAAGCTCTGCACTTGCAAAGGTTTCTCCCTCTACAGCATCCTTTGATACACTCTGCTTGAAGGGCCTTGGGAGCCTCTTTATCAAGTGATGGCATTTTGTAGCTGGATTTGTTGGTTTGTTCTTCCCTTTTATCAGCTTGATGACCTCCCCTGATCATTTCTCTGACACTTTTTTGCAGTATATTTAAAAGGCCTGCTTTCTTTTATGGCTTTATTTTTCTTTCAAGTGTGGCATATATACAAGTCCCATTGCATGAGTTCAGCAACACACTTATATGCATGCTTGAAGCATTTAAAGGGACCCACTGGAATAAACGAGATGAGCTGTCTGCCTGTATTTGATGCTTTGAACAGGAATTCTGCACAGATTTTCCAACAGGGAGGCAGGAAACATTGAGGTTGTCACCATCCTGCATGACCTGAATATGGCAGGATTGCCATGGGACTTTGAGGCATGGCCATGTCACCACTGGATGCAAAAGAGGGAAGGGATTTATGTGAAGATGCAAGATAAGGACACAAAAACATGGTCTGGGATCAAAAACATGAGTGGAATGACGAGTTGTTCCACGGTTTGTGGCTGAGCTGCTGTAGCTGCTTTGTAAGCACTATTTCACCAGTCTAACTGTGAGGGGATGCAAGAATCCAGGGTATCTTTCAAAGGAAACCTCTTGTAGCTCTGTGCAGCATTTCTATCACACATGCTTCTTCAGAGCTTCCATGGAAATGTTGTAACGTTAACCACAAAATAGAGAATTTCTTTCCACCTGACAGGTAAGCCAATTACTTCAAAACTTACATCAAACCACAATAGTGCACAAAAATAGGGAAAATGGTTCTGTTAAACCTCTTTTTCTTCCCCTAATTCACTACTTATTTTAAATGGATTTGTTCAATCCCTGAAAAATCACACAGGAAAGGGAAAATCACTGCGATTATTTACTTGATACATTTCTACCTGAACTTTTCCAGGTGCCTTGTGTTATGCAGAGCTTGGAACAAGAATCACCAAGTCCGGAGGACATTATATCTACATTTTGGAGACACTAGGGCCTTTGCCAAGCTTCTTATTCCTGTGGGCAGAGTTTTTTGCTATCAGGTAAGAGATTTGATTTGCTTGGCTCTTCCTTGATGCAGTGATAATTTAAAATACCAAAAGTTATGGCACCAGGTAATAGTCCTGGCAGTTTGTAAAGGAAAGAGCAGGAACAAGCTGAATGATTTTTAAAGATTTTTCAGTGATACAAGGAAGAAGATGCAATGTGGAAATAGTTACAAATGTTAAGTGTGTTCTGTACTTGACAAATAGCTCTATTCTCCCCTGGCAGCTCATATTCCCCAAGAGCTGTGGTATATTTCATAGACTGGCAATAGATGTCAGATTTATTTCAGATATTCTGTTTTCAGTGAGAATTTTTTTTGGTTTCTCCAGATTCGGAAAGTGGAGACAACTTCCTGGCTTAGACCCAAGATAAATAATTTATAAAATTGTGAACTACTCCTTTTTTAACATTAAAAAGGAAGTCCTCACCTCTCAATAACCTGTATCCTTCATGTAAGCTTAGATGAAGCAGAACATATGAACTACACTTGCATTGCTCAGCATGATTAATCTCAACTTTTGCTTTCAAGTTGGAAATTAATCATTTTGTAGCATGTGGTTTTTAACCCATTTACTGAGAAAAACCTATGAGAAAAACTTGATGGGAATTCACCATCTGCATGGGTGAGAGGATTAAGCCAGGTGGGGAAACTTGCTCCCTTTCCCAAGTTTTGTGCAGTTTTACCTCATGTCATTTTTCAGCCATCCTCAGAGCAGTTTGTGCTTGGTTCCCCCCACACTCCCCACTCCAGGCCTGCCAACAGTGCTGTGGTTTCCCTGGCATTTGGACGATACATGCTGGAGCCGTTTTTCGCCCCCTGTGCTGCCCCTGTCCCTGCAGTGAAGCTTGTGTCTCTCCTGGGCTACTGTAAGTACCAACCCTTATGGGATTGTCCATCCTGGCCTCTGCCCTAGACTAGGAGCACTTATGGGGTGTTATTTCCTGGAACAACTGTGGGATAAGGGTCCTGTCTTACCTCCTCAGCCAACTAAAATGTTCTGATTCAAGGTGATGGTGTTGGGCCACTGTATTCTGTAGGAAGGGAAATGGGCCTCCCTGTTGACCAGCTAGAGCCCTAGGTAGGGGGATTTTGCCAGGTGTGGGAGCAGAAACTCTCTGTGTGTAATTGTGCAAAAGACACATGAGTTGTGGGTGTAAGGCTTGAGGTTTTGGACTCCTGGTGCATCCAGCCCATGAAGCTGTCCTGCTGCCCCAGACTGGTGTGGACTGCCACAAGGAATGCTGTGAAGTGGGCTGCTGAGACGTCCCACACCTTTCCCCCAGGCAGCTGTGGATCAGCCAGCAGGAACCAGGTTCCTGTTCGCTTTCAGGAACATGTCAGCTCCCCCTTTAAACACTGTGTGCTGGGCCACACCGGTGTTTTCTGACATCTCTCACCCCAGGCTTCCTCTCTAAGGCATAAAGATTCGGCCTTCCCCAGCACCCCTAGGGCAGGGAGAGCTGCTGCATTTTTTCCTGTGTGTTGAGCACAGGCTGCAGCTGCAGCAGTGTTGTTTTCTCTCCAGACACGGTCCTCACCCTCAATTCCTGGAGCGTCACCTGGAGCGCGCGGCTGCAGACGGCTCTCTCCGTTGTTAAACTCCTGGCTCTTGCACTCATCATCGTGCCAGGGATGATGCTGCTGGCCCAGGGTAGGTGTTGCTGCATGGCTGAGGGAGGGTGCTCGATGTGTGGCTTTTATCAATCCCAGGTGACAAGTGTGGTGCTCATTCAGCTGGCAGGAGCTTTCCTTGTCCATGCGCCAGATGTGAATTAGCTGGGAGCTGAGACTGGCGCAGCTGGCACAAGCTGCAACATTGCACTGGGCTGATGCACCTGGCTGGGTGGTGCTTTCTCCAGAATCTAGTGGGTATTAGTACCAGAGGATGTGTGATCCTACCCAGGGTCATGCTGGCACCTTCCTCAGCAGATGGTCTTTCTTTGGAGTCAGACTTTGCTGTTTCCAGTGTAGCTCGAAATCTTTCCAAAGCAGCACGTATTCAATGGACGTTTAGGGTATGTGATAGAGTCCCCCGTGGCAGTCACAGCTGTGCAACAAGTTGTCAGCCCTCAGCTGAGCCCTGGTAATGGCATCTCTAATCCTTCTGTGGCATAAGCTAATGTATTTTACCTCCAGATTGAGATGGGTGGTAATTTAGTGAATTTACAATGAACTTGGTACAGGATTTCATGCCTGCATACAGAGTGAGGGAGAAAAACCCTACCAGTAGTATCTTCTGTGAATGATACAAGAATATTGGCTTTAATCGAACCCTCAGTTTATAGAAAAGCCCAAGGCATTCCCACTCAAGGGATGAAGCCTGCTCCCTCTTGATGCTATTACCTTCTTCTGCAGAGAAAACACCACAGGCACTGGGCTTCATGTTCCTGTTTCTTTCTGATGTCTGGAGCTGGCTCCTTTGAACATGCAAAACTCCCCTTGGGCTGGCAGGCTTCTGAACTAAAGGACTGCCCTGCAGCTAGGAATCCCAAGCCATTATTGTTAGGAATGCCTTCAAATAACAATCTGGAGCCCTGGCACCGGTCCTCTGGTGAGGAGAATAAGTGCAGGTGACATCTGGAGGGTGAATTCACCAAGAGACTCCAGTATGAGAGGTTGTATTTCATGTGACTCACAGGGGACTGTAAATTGCTCATTAATGCATTGCAGGCAATAAATCCTTTTCATGCACCATCACTTACCAGCCATCATTTTAGAACATAAAAAAAGTACCTCAATAGGCACACTCCTATGTTTTGGGTTAGTTTTCTTCAAACATATTTTCAAATTGACTTTTTTTTTTTTTAAATCACTTTTGTGCTTTTAAATACTTTTGCCTGATTCCTCTGCCTTGTGCTGCTTTTTTTTCTTGATTGCACTTCTGTCCTTTCCTCTGCCATTATCTTCTCTTTTGATAATATTAGAGGCTTGCTGGGTCAGCATTTCAAACCCAGGTGTCCAAATTTCGTCACTGAACTTTTTGCTGAAGCACATCCGTGGAAGTGGCCTGACTTTCTCCATGTGCTCCATGCCATGTCACACCTTGCCTGGTGAAGCCCAACTAAGCAAGCAGCTCACCTCTTAAAGACAGTTTATTATGGAAAATGGAACATAGATGTGGAACCAAACCTTGAGTTTGAAAATATTGGGAATGCAATTCCTTTTGACTGTGTTCAAATGAGGGGCCATTCAGCATTTCTCTCTTCCCTAATTTTTTTTTTCAAGAAAATCCTGACTTTGATTTTTTTGTTATGTTTTGTTATTTTGAGCAGATAACTTGAAAGAAAAATATAGTTGGTAAATATCTGAGATACCTCTACTTTGAAATTTTATTTGCTTCACCCTCTGTGTCCTTTCCTGTGGGTGGGTGAGTGGTGGTGGGTTGGACTGACAGGTCCCTGCTCCCATCCCCTCCTCCAGCCCAGTTCCCATGCTCTGGCCAGCACAGGGCTGGGGTCATTGCTCCAGCAGCAGGAACAGGAGAGAGCACAGTGTGAGCTGAGTTAGCTGCCTCGCTGGCTGCATCACATCAAAGAGGAGTGTGTGTCCAGCTGCTGGGGGGAGCTGGGGACAGAACATAGGGGTCAGTCCAACAACTTAATTTTGGGCCTAAAGAAAGGAGAGGACAATGTGGATCCCCTCGTCTCCAGGATCTGTTCCCACAGCAGGATCTGTTGGAAACAACTAGCTATTGTTGTTGCCCTTCCTGAAATGCTTACGATAGCTGGACAAGGGATAGANGTAAGAAAATAAACATATTGGCAACACCACTGAAATTAAGCAATGAAATTAATTTGAATACCCTGCTCCAAGGAAATCACAATCTTCCCAGGTCCGGGCAAGAGGTACAAGGGATGTTATCCTACAGGGAAGGAAGCCTGCCTGACATTTTCCTGCTCTGTGTCCGTTGTTTATCTCCTGTGCAGGCCACACCGAGAACTTCCAGGATGCTTTTGACAGACAGTCGCTGGTTCTGGACAAGCTCCCCCTGGCTTTCTATGCAGGCATGTTCGCATACTCCGGCTGGTAGGTGCGATGGGAGGGCACCTCACGGGCAGCAGATGCCTGCCCTCAGCGTGACTCAGACTCTCACCCTCTCTTCCCATCGTGCAGGTTTCAGACCAGCTTTGTGCGTGAAGAGTTGGTCAAACCTGAACGGTAAGGCTGGGAGGAGGCTGCCCTGGGTTACCAGCCTCGGGGGACCCGCAGCTTTCCCAAGTGCAGTATGGGAGGAATTAGTTTGTGGGTTCACCTGACTGCAATCAATTGTACTACCAGATGAAATCTGCAGTAATACTGTGCATAACAAGGGATTCCAGCTTGTTCTTTGTGTGTGTGTGCTCCCTTCCTTGTAGAAATATCCCCCTGGCTGTCATCGTGTCTGTGATCACTGTAATTGTGGGGTACATGCTCACCAACGTCTCCTATTATACAGTCCTGGGAACACAAGATGTCCTGGCTTCTCCTGCTGTGGCTGTGGTGAGTTGCCATTGCTCTTGTTATCTCCTCAGTGTGGCCAGCTTATGTTGTGGTCATGGCAAGTCTCTCAGAGATGGTTTTCCTATAAAATTGCTTTATTGCTTTGTAATTCCTCTGGATTACTGGGCAACAGTAAATTCTTCTTGTTGTGCCTAAAAGATAATGAAAAACAACCTGTAGATGACAGTAGAAAAGGTGAGATTTATGACTTCTATATTACTCCTTCAGTGGAAGAAGTTTTCATTTTATTATTTTTTTGACCCTGATGTCACCTAGAGATCACCACATGTTCCCTAAAGTCACGTTTGCTCTTCCTCCAGAGCTTTGTGCAGAGAGCCTTCAAAAGCCTGATCTCCGTGGTCCCTGTCCTTGTCGCACTATCCTGCTTTGGAACCATGAATGGAGGAATCTTCACATTTTCAAGGTCACATCCCTAAGGATCTGTTATGCTTTTGGTTCACTGAATCAGAGGGAAGCATCACCAAAATGTGCAACTACCCATCCATACAGTGGCATTTTAGCTAGTCTTGGGAAAAATAAGACCTTTGACTCCCAGGTTGTCAGCTACAGGATGGTCCCTTTTGGCTATTTTCTCCCCTACCCTTTGGTTTAAATCCCCAGTTTAAAGTGAAATGTCAATGTTTCTGGTGAACTGAAGGCTTTGTTGATGTTGGCAGCTTCTCAGTGAGACTGAGACTCCTTTCACTAGGTTCACCCAGCTGTGCTGCTGGAGGGCTTGGGGTCCCTCTGTTGTGAGGCTCTCTAGGCAAACTCTCCCTTGAGGACTTTGCTTTGAAGTCAGTGAAATGTCACTGGGATGGGCTATTCCTGAAGCAATAGTCAAAGTTCAAGAAGTCTTGTTATAGCAATAAGAAAATCTTTGTTCCATGGAAAAATAAACTTGCCAGCTTCACTCTCTGCCACACTCTGTGTCCTTATGGGAACCTTGAAATTGGAGAGAAGGACAGACCTTCTGAAGAAGTGTGTTGTGCTGGTCCTGTGGAGCTGAGCAAACCCTCTGCTGTGGGTTCTGCTTCACAGCTTTGATTGCAAAGGGAAAAACCAGTTGATCTGAAAGGAATGTTTCATAGCTTGAAAGCTAATGAATTATCTGATCCATTACCCTGAATTCCTGTATTAAATACAGGTGTGGATGACCCTTCCCATTAACTGCTCTAGATAATGGTTTTCTTTGAGGATGTGAAGTCTCCGGACAGCACAGAGGTTCTTCGTGTCCCCTACTGACCTTCTCTCCCCCATCCTGGCATCATTAATATAATCACTGCAGAAAGTCCATACAAACACTGATGGGGCCTCCCTGGCTGCCTGCCAGCCACACCCCTGCAAAGCCACAGAGACAGCAATAAAACCAGTTGTACACTTGTGCCCCAGCTGCTTGGGGCCCTGCTTCAGCCCAGCTGATGCTCTGGCATGGTTTATTTGAGGATATTGAGTTTATAAAATTGGATGTGATTGTCTTCTCCCTAATTGCTCTTTCACATGTCAAAGGAGGGATGCAAGCAAGGAACTCTCTGCTCTCATTTTTTAGCTGTTCTTGTGTGTAGCTGGTCTCTTGGCAGTATGTCAAACTGTATTTTCCAACAGCTAACCAGAGGATTGGAAATCATCTGTCATTTGAGGAGATTGCACTTTATTTTTTTCTATATATATACATATAAGGCTATAGGCTTCAAAGCTGACAGTCCCCTTTCATAAAACTCACCAGCTTCTCTTATAAATGATTGAACTTTGTGATCCCCCCTCTCCCTTTTCACTGGAAAGATTAACTCCTTTTTTGATGGCAAGAGACTTTCTTACTCTTGCTTCCAGTCTGAGCTCATTCATGGTCACTTTGGACTTGCCCAAAGATCTCTGCTAATGAGACACTCAAGGAGAGCCTGCCAGTGGTTCTGATGGTGAGCTCTGAACTGTGTTGAACTGGTCTTGGGAGAGCTGTGGGAACTCAGCCTTGGTTTTCTTCCAAATGCCCCCAAAGTGGAGCTCTGAGCAACTTGGTCCAGTGGAAGCTGTCCCTGCCCATGGCAGGGGAGTGGGTTCCAACCCAAACCAGACTTTCTATGAAGGTGCAGTTAAAGGCAGAACTGTGGCCTTGAATAGCAGACTTGTGCTGGGGAAGGGAGCGAGTGCCTTTGATGCTTCAGGTCAGTCCAGTGACTGATCTCATTTCTAATGTGGATGTAGAATATTAATGTACAGGGCTCCCTGTCTTTTCCTAGGACTCTGTTTGTGGCTTCCAGGGAAGGGCAGTGGCCTCCTCTCTTCTCCATGATCCACATTCGAAGGCATACCCCCCTTCCCGCTGTCATGTTAATGGTAAGGAGATCTGACTGTGTGTGACATGCTCTGTTCTTTTGCTGTCTTGGCTTTCTTGCAAGGACTGGATAAACTGAGGAGTTTTAAGGGGTGTTGAGGCATTAAGTTACCCCTGAAAAATAAAGAAGGCAGGATACGGGAAATGGCTGCAAAGTATTAAGTCCCCTTGAGCCAGTAGTGGTATCCAAATGTACAACCTTGAAGTCCCTGCCTTATAACGTTAGACACCTTTTTTTAAAAGTAGAGTCCCTACCATCTGCCACAGATGCTGCTTGATATTGCCTTATGAAAACTTAGCCAAACCAGGCTTTGGCTATTTGTAAATTGAAAATTCCCAGGTGTAGTGGAAATGCAGGAATGAGCACTTGTAGAGATGGTCTGGTCTCATGTTTGTTTGTTCAGGGTTTTTTTTATGGCAGTGGTTCAGCTCCATCCCAACTGTGCTGCAGTGCCTGTTGAAGCTTGGCTGTCCTGCTAAAAACTTAGCAAATGTCATTGTAGATAGCCTGTGTACCAGCAGCACAGGCTTTTGGATCATACATGCTTTAATTGCCCTGGCTTGGACACAAAGCATCGAAGATGCTGCTCATCTTGAAAAGATCACTCTTTTCTGGTAGCACTACAGAACAGTGCCTTTAGGTCTCTTGCCTTCAGTCTGTGACACTGTTTTGTAAAGCACTCTGACCTCCAAAATGTTGGGGCTGTGAAGTAGTTGCAGGGGGCTTGGAGGAGGTGATCCATGGCTTTAATGCCTCTATTTCACATTCACAATGCTCAGTTCCCTTTGGTCACTGCCATGGTGTGCATTGGAGACATCTACCATCTACTGAACTTCTTCAGCTTTTCCCGATGGCTCTTCATAGGGCTAGCCACCCTCGGGCTCATCGTCCATCGCCACCGCCACCCGGAGCTGCACAGCCCCTTCAAGGTAAATGCACAGCACATACCTGGCTGCAGCAATGTGCAGGCCTGTCATTCCTCTCTTTGGTCTGCTAATAATTACAGCATTGCATGGCCACGGTTGTATTTAGGCTCTAAGGGGTTTCAGTCCCTTAGTAATGCCTATGGGGAGCTCCTGAAATTGGTTGATGTGCCCAGACAGCCATGGGTAGATCCTATAAAGCCAGTTCGACACAGAGTCACCAGATGCATCTGTTAGAAGGACTGCTTACTACGGGGGACATAGTGTCAGACTTTGAACTGGGAGATGTACAGAGAGCAGTTCTCTCACTCATCTCTTGTGTGTTGCAAGAAGGGATTCTTGCCTGGATTTTATTTCAGTGGTAGGTAAGTCTCAGCTTTAGCTGAGAAGCAGGAAAGTGTCAGGCTTGGGGAGAAAAGGAAGCATGGGTGGAGGCATCCTGGGAGCAAACCTGACTTGGGAGGAATCATCTGCTGGTATAGAAAAATTGTTTCATGTGGGTCCCTCTTGTGGCCTTTCTCACTGCTGGGTGCGGGGATCCCTCTCACGTCAGCAGGGGATGCTGGAGCCGGTGCTGGAGCAGCTTCCCTCTGCCTGGGCACCTCTCCCAGTGCCGGATAATGTGCAGAAGGCATTCGCTTGGGGCGGTGCTTGAGGCCAGCGCAGTTTGTTCCTGACTCTGGTCACCCCTGCATGGTGCCTCCAGCCTGCAGGTCCCAGGGGGAGAGAGAGGACCCCCGGGGCCTCTGGCACCGGGGCAGTGAGGAGCTCGGGGGACAGAAACACTTCCTGCAGTCGCAGGGGTCCTCTGTGGGCTGGGCACATCCTCCTCCAAAGTTTGGGGTAATTTTTCTTCTCGGTCTTTGCATTTAGCAGAGACCTTGAGGCTTCCCAGTTTGTTGGTTGGCTGCACTTGCGTCTCCCCCAGAACCAAACTGAATAAGTTTTTGGTTTTTCTTTCAAACCAAGCTTCTCAGGGGAGATTTATTAGTGGGTGGCACTGCTGATAATTTTAGATGCTGAGATTTTTGCCCTGGTTTTCTTCAGACAAAGATTCAGACTTCTAAGGGCTCCTAAACTCTGATTAAAGGAGGAAGGGAAACACTGACCTTTTGGTCAGTTCGGCTGATTCCCCCGCCTTTTCCCTAGTTTTTATCAGTTCTGTGCGGGAGGGAAGGGAGCGCTGCGCGCAGGTGGCGCGGACGCGTGCTGCGCTCTAGTGGCCGCGCCTGGGCTGTCCCCGGCCGCTGCCCGCCGGAGAAGAGAGCGTGGCACCCGGGTGACAACGCTGCTACTTAAGCTCTCGATGGCATTTTGAGTTAAAAACGGTGAGAAAACACCGGAAAGAGGAGGGAGCAGTCCGCTCGCGCACCTCTCAAGCAGATGTGCAGCGTGTGTGCATGGAGGAGTGGCTGGCAGGGGATGCTCTGGCTGGAAACACAAGAGTACTTAAGTTTGATGGCTGGATGGCTGCCATACCTAGAGCAACTGATCTCTTCCAACTTGGCATGTTGAACATCCAAAATACAATCTTTATTACTGGTAAAGATTGTCACCCTATATGAGAGCAGCTCCTTCATTCCATCAACCATGGCAAGGAATTACTTGGCTGAGTTTGGATCCAGAGACAGAGGGAGTGTTTCACAGTTTTATTATTTATTGCAGTTTTCCTATTTGCTCTCCAAATAACCCAGATGAGTTGGCTCACCCAATAGGGTATGGCTGAAGTGCTGAGTGCTGCTTTGATTTT
Source organism: Aegithalos caudatus (assembly GCA_013389925.1). Classification (NCBI taxonomy): domain Eukaryota; kingdom Metazoa; phylum Chordata; class Aves; order Passeriformes; family Aegithalidae; genus Aegithalos; species Aegithalos caudatus. The sequence goes on from WEIU01023453.1 coordinate 48,496, forward strand.
CACCACGGTGTCGCTGAAGCTGAAGTTCTTGGTGCAGGTACTACAGAGACAGGGATAGGGAGCCTGGTTTGTCATGGTTTAGTCACTGTAAGTCTCAGGTGAACTAGAGGCAGGTCAAAATGAGTAATAAGTTTTATAAGCAAAGAGCATTTTGATTCAAAGTGTCACTTCTTGCTTGGCTTCAGATTTTCCCTCAGCAGTTGCCTTAGGTGGCAAGCAGGTATGCATGTGTGCACATGCATAGGAGCAGGACATTGTGACAGAGCCGTGGGGTGTTGGTGGCTTCTCTCCCTGCTTGGCTTCCAGTTGCAAGTGAGGTTTAGGTTTTGGTGCACAAGGATGTAGGAGGCATGCACCTCACAGGGTACACTGGGCTCTGAAGCTGGTACAATTGTTTGCAGTCTGATTGTACAGAAGCACTCTGCAGGACAGGATATGACTCTTCTCATTTTCTTTAGATGGAGAAATAGATACAGTGTGTGCTTGCAGATACAGAGTCTGATTGGCTACATCCACCAGTTTTTCCTGATAGTCTTCTGTGCTCTTTTCCCCAGGTTCCCCTGTTTGTTCCTGTCTCTTTTACCATCATCTGCCTCTTCACAGTGGCAATGTCTTTCTACTCAGACCCTGTGAACATTAGCATTGGATGCACCATGGTTTTGAGTGGTTTTCCAGTTTACTACCTCATAATGCACAGGCAGATGTCAGACCGCTGCCGCAGCCTGTTTTGTAAGTATGAGTTTGACTTTCAGTACTGTGGACCTAAACACACTCAAGGGTTGGAATGTTGGTTTGTTCCCAGGGCTCATCTCTGATGCAGATTTCTCCTTGACCAACAGACCTCATGAACCCTAAATCATGATCCCTGGCACCACTCTGTCTTTCCCAAGGCACAGCTTCCACAGCCAACTTTGTTTTAACAAAGATAAGGCTGAAGTCTATCAACAGGGGGATCAGAGAGGGTCGTTTTCCCACCCCAGGCCTGGTACCTACTAAACTTTATCATATCTTTGGGATCACCAGTTCTGGGTCAAATTTGTCTGACACAAAGCAAAAAGTCAGGATGGAGAGACTACAGGCAGATGCTGTAACTCCATGCACAAACTTGTTGAAAAGCTGGGGAGAGGACTGGTAGGAGAAGAGTACTGTCAGAGGTCTGTCAGCTTGGTGAAGAGGCTAGGGTGGTTTGGGCACAAATGCAGCCATGGAAATGAAGTACACCTCCATCCATGCAGTGTCTAGTACAGATTTCCTCTGGACATAGGCATGGTGGCACAAGGTTTTTTCAGAAATCAGACCCCAGGTTTGAGTTTAATTTGTAATTTCTGTTCCAAGTCTTGTTTTCTTTTGATTTGATGTTGGGTAGAGGTGCGTCAGTAACCACTGAATAGAAGAAAACAAACAGCAAGAATAGGAAACAGATACAGTGCTCTGCCAACATAAAGTGCTCCAGCCATCAGTGCTGATGCTCTGATTTTAAGCCGTATCTCAGGATTTCCCCTGGACTAAACTTCCTTCCTTTTTTTCCACCCTTTCAGATTATCTTACACACAAACTACAGTTACTGCTGGAAGTTGTCCAACAAGAAATCAAGACTTATTGAGAAAATCATCAGAACTCACAGAAGACAATAAAAATCTACTTCCACGATTTTTAACACTTTTGATCCTACCAAAAGCAGGCCATGCTTTTGTTCTTTCTAGTCAGTGCAAATGAGGATGACTCTGAGCCAAAACCTTGCTTGCCAACTGGGATCTGTTCCTGCCCTTTTCTTTTTTTCAGAAGAGCAGACTAGTTCTCTGAAATGAGCTTGCTTAGCCTGAAGAGTGTCTTTGAAATCAAGATACTTATTTTGCAGCTTAGTCCAGTCCTGAGTAAAACTGAGTGTGTGTGTGTACAGAGACAGTATTTTGTTTTCTTAGCTTGGCAAATAGAAGTGGGCATGTTGCAGAACTTAGAATCCAGTACATGGAAGCCAAATGCAAGTTTCAAACAGAACCACTAAAGTAGCCTTGTTATGGACAAGAGGAAGAGTTGGAGAGAGCAAATTAGATATAAGGCAGATTAATTGGAAAGGGAAATGCACAGGGATAAAATTTTATTCACCAGAAAGGGCAGACTGAGCTAATGAGAAGATATTTGAAATTCAAGTATTAACAAAGTAAGGCCAGAATGTTTTGCTTTGATTTTTGTATAAGCAAAATGAATTTTTTAAACTTTGAAATAATCTTTCAACTTTGAATTTTACTTTTCTGAAATTTCATTTCAAAATGTACAAATGCATTTTTAAAAAATCAGTTAAATATCAACTAGAATATGACAGAATAGGTCTTAGGCCCTCTCCCAATTTCCCAGACCCTCTCCTCACCAGTGAAGTTGAAAACTCAGAATTTGGCCTAGCTCCAGTGAAATACAATTCCTTCTTTAATTAGACAGGACCACTGACGAGATTTGGGCAGATTTCTGAATAGATGTATCTTTTGGTGCTGTAAGAAGACATGAGTGACTTCACATCCAAGCTTTAACTTGCCAATTGGACGTGACTTGCTGATTTAATTCATAAATGCTCATTTGAACTAATAGCATAAGAAAGGTTTCCATTATTGGATTACTTTGGTTTACATTATTAATGTGACAATGTTATGTCCAGATAAAACAGCAATTAGCTATTTACAATCAAGTAATTGTTAATCAGTTCCTAAAAGATGGGATGCTGAGACTCCTCTAATGACTGCTGGAAAGAGGAACAGCAGAATGTGGAGCATTTTTTAATCCTTTGTATCAACCATTTATGCACTTAAAATAAAAACAAAGTACTATTTACAAATCCAATGTAATCTATTGAAACATGTAAAATTTTGGAACTAAAGCTGGAGTTTTTTCAAAGCGATTGAGAATTATTATTCTTGTAATAACTGCTTCCTGTTCCTGTGCTGAATTAAGCTGGGACAGCAGCATTGTGGTTGCAGGGCTTGTTTCTCCACTACCCTCCCACAATTTAATTTACAAGCTGCTGGACATTGTCCAACATGAAATACAGTCTTGCTGGGAAAATCCTCACAGCAGAAACTGTCACAACCTACCGGAGAAGGTACTGGCTTTAAATGATGGGATGGATTCAAGTGAGATCTGGAAATTGATACCTTAAATTGTAGCTTTCATATTTTAGATTCTGTGCTGCATAGAGGTGTAATTTTGAACCTCATATTATGTGCTAGTAAGCTCTCTTCACCAAGCAAGTAGACAAAACAAATCATTTTCCTGCTGAAGACCAAGGACAACTTTCAAGCCCAAAAGCACCAACAACAGTGGACTGGAGGGAGAAACAAGAGGATGGGACCTCACAACCTGAAGCTGTAATTGGACAATTAAACCCCAAAATGCAAATGGACCAAAACTTATAAAAACGTAACATCTCATGACTGAGGGTTTTTTTTTCCTGTTTGCTCTTGGTCTGCCCTGGGTTTCTGTCTTGCCTGAGGTGGAACCTGGACGCCTTTTAATAAATACCTACTTTATCCTCTAGCTCTGTCTAGTCTCTGTTCCAGGTCAGCCTTCCAAGGCATCAAAATGCTTCCAGGCTCCCAGACAAGAGCCAATCCTCCCTGTGCCAGGCTTTGCTGAAGCTGAAGCCCCTGGCACACCTTCCCACAGCACCCCAGTGGTGGACCAGGACCCAGTGTAGGTGGCTGGGGAACCAACCTGCAGAAGACCTTGCAGAACCAGGTGAGCTCAATCACCCCAACATTTCCTGAGTCCACCCACTTAGGTACTGGTTTGGGGGATTTTACACATCTTAAAGTAGAAGCATGAGGTACTGCCAGCCTGGTCCCAGGATGCAATAGCCGTGTGAGCATTGTGTGCACATGTTGTAGCATCAGGACTCCCACATCACACCTTTGAACAGTCTGAAATTGCAACAGAGCTGATGTGTGCCACAGAGGTCCCTTCTTTGTCCATTTCCTCTGAAGAGAAAAAGTGAACAAGAATTGAAATTCCTGGGAGGAAACTAAGCTACGCTACCTGCTGGACCATGGTTCCTTTGTAAAGGATAAATCATTTGACATATGCTGGGAAATCACACTTGGGTGCCTCTGCTGACTGTGCAGGAATGTGATCTTGCAGGGCTGTACATAGGATGTCTCCTCTGAACCCTGTTCCATTCCCAGATACTGGAAATGCAGACAGATGTAGTGCCTTGCTTGAGAAATCAGAGATTCAACAGCTCCATGGATGCAATTAAAAGGGAAAAACCCCAAAAACTATGTTCAGAAGGTATCAGTTTACAGTGAGCTCAAGTTTCCAGTTTGTGGAGAGTTGTTTGTTTCTAGAGAGGCTGTTGTGCTGCTCCCAGTAAAGATATATAAACATTTTCTTCCAAGCCAGAATGTTCTTCCTAAAGCTGCTGTCTCATATCTACTGTCTCATATCTACTGAAGCTCTTAGGCCTCAGTAGGGATTCAGAAGTGAAAGAAAGTGAGTTCATAATCACATTTGTGGTGCTGGTTTTTTGTTTAGTTTTGTTTTTGTGTGTGTGCATGCATGCTAGGTGTTCTTTGGGCTTGCTTACTTGTGTGTTTATTTTAATGCAATGTCTATAGAATACACTTAGAGTGCACCCTTTCTGGGAACTCAGAGATTTATGTGTCTCAGCCACTACTGATCTGATCGACACTATCTGTGTGACAGGATCACCAAGAAAGAAAAATGTCCTGGGCAGTTCAACTGAACACAATCTGAGGAAAAAAAAAAAAAAAAAAAGCCAAAGAAATACTTTCAGTTTAAATGTTTGCATAGTTGTTAAGTTTTATGTCTCTGAGCTCTGCTGGGAAGTGCTGTCAGCCTCTGAAAGGCTGGAGGTCAGACTGGAAAGCTCCTAAGGCTTGTCTGATTTGTGTGGGGAATAGCAGAGAGGAGGATCAGACTCCAAGGTACGGGAACACAAACACCTGGGGTGGTGCAGAGCTCTGAGGGCTGAGCGAGCCTGTCTCGCAGGGCTCTGTGCTCAGCACACACAGCTTTGTGTGGCTCAGTGTCTCTGCTTGCTGCAAACCCCCACCAGTGCCATCACTAACCCTGGGGAGAGCTGGATGAACGATGTACCCACTTTCTGCACTGAGATTTGGGGGGTCACTTTGTAAGGCAACGTCAGCTGTTGGATTTCCAAGAATGATGTTCATTACAGAAGCTGCTCCCTATTGAAAAGAGAATGTCCTGACTATCCCCAGCCATTGGAAGGCTGGGAGGTATTGGCTTTAGGTAAGTGCAATGTAAGTGCAATGACAGGAACCCAGAAGCAGGGATAAACTCTGCTGGTTCGTAGTGACATTGATTTTGCAGCTGTATTTGCCAAAGCCCTGGGCTGTGCCTGGCCGGCCTGCTGGTGCTTGGCAGATGCGCATGCGTCTGTCGCAATAACCAGAAGGAAATGTTACTCAGCCCCGCTTCCTTAAGGGTCTGTGGCAGAGAGGCACCCGTGGTCCCGGGCTGAGAGGCTGCGAGGGAGACAGCGAGGTACAGAGGTGCTGTGGGGAGTTCACAGGGAGCTCTCACGGGCCAGCTGTGGTTTACTTTCAAAGGGGTTGCTGCACCCGGGGTGCCTTTTCCATGCAGAGCAAGGGTTGAGCAGGCTCGTCCAGCCTGGCGAGCACAAGGCTGATGCCCTCACTCCCGAGGGTGGTGACTGGGCAGCCCGAGGACAGGACTGTGCCAGGGAAGTGGCACATGCAGGGCTCTGACAGCCTTCCCAGGGTGTAGCTGAGAGGGGAGGGCTGGACACACAGGAAGTTCAGGATTTCATAGCTTGTGGGCTTGGCTTTAAGGTCTGCTGGAGGGATACCTCCTTGCACTTTGTCATACTGTAAGTTGTGTTTGTATTTTCATTCATTCATCTTTTCTTCTTGTGTAAGAGAAAAGGTAGTGTGAGGTTGCTTTTTAAGTATAAAATTTTCTCTGTATGAAGTTATTCCTGTTAAGATATAAAAAGCGAATGTACAGTTACACAAGACCATGTAGTGAGATCTTCAGCAAAATGTGAAGGACACTACCTGTCTTGCTGGCAAAATATTTCTGTCTGCTTTTTAGGTGTTTCACCTCTGTTTGTTTCTAATTGGGGTTAGTTGGTGAGTGGAGAATCCCAGCATGGAGCAGAAATGCTGGAAAGTGAAAGGTCACAAGTGGACAGTTTTGCAAGCTCATGTGATTAGGGCAGACGAGGAGCCTCAAGTCTCAGCAGGGAAGCTGGCAGGGGTTAGCAGGGGTTAGCTGGAGTGGGGATAGAGGGAAGAGAGAGGGGGGCAGCAGTGGAGAAAAGCTGCCTGGAAAACATCATCCCACCCCACTTCCCTGCTTTCCTTTCCATTTCCCCTTTGCCCACTTCCCCCCCTCAGATCCCACCCTTCAAATCCACAAACTTCAAATTCTTCAGCGGTGCCAGCAGCAGCATGGTGGTATGCAGAGAGGAAAAAAGGGACAGCTGTGTCCAAGAAATCTCCAGGTAGTGCTGGGTCTCTTGAATGCCCTGCAATGGGAGAGAAGAATAATTTGGAGCATTCTTCTAGGCCTGGCCGGTGTTACTGCATACACAGGCAGCACTGGAACAAAGTCTGTCTGCTAAGGAGACCCGGGTTCTTCCCTGCTTTTCGTTCTGGCAGTCTGGGGCTGCCACACCTTTGTTTTGTGGACCTTTGCACTGTAAACAGCTCTATGAGGGAGCTGCTCCTGTAATGATTTCCTCTCATTGGCCTGCTCTGAATACCCTTGATCCCTGCCAAAGCACAAAGGGCGTCAGAGCTGGATACATGATCATTTCCAGTTTCTGTTTCAGTATCGTGTGCTGATTCTTGAGGCAGCTCAGAGTAGCTCTGTCACACACCCTTGGAAGCTCAACGGCTGGCAACCTTTGGCTGTGGATATGTGATCCATGATAGGCAATGTTGTAGGGGCAGTAAAGTGGTGAGATAACATTAAAAAAAAAGTTGTCTGGGTCCAAAACTAGGAGGTTAAATGGAGGGTGGAAGCACAGCAGGAAGCAAAGTAAAATCTCATGTGTTGGAATTTTTGGTGGCTACCTGTTTCATCTTCTTCTGTTTGTAGGTGCTGTGTCTAGGATAGAGTGCAGAGCAGAGACTTGGCTGGTAAGTAACGATATCCCCTCCTCCAAGTGAGACCTGCTCTCTCACTCCCTATCCTCAACAGGACAGTAGGGAGAAAATAAGATGGGAATGTTCATGAACTGACATAAAGCCAAGGTGAACATTGGGCAAGACAGACTTGACTTGGGGGAAGTTAATTTATTGCCAATTAAAGTAGATTTAAATTGTGAGGAAAGAAAATTAGATCACCTATTCCCCCCCTCCATGGATTCTCAAGTTCAACTTCACTCCTTCATTCCTGACTTTTCTGTCCGCTCCTACCAAAGCAATGCAGAGGGGAAGGGAAATGGATGTTGTCCTCAGTCTGTAGGATTTGCCTCTACTCCTCCATCGCTCAAAAATTTCCCGTGCTTCAGCACGGTTCATTTCCCATGGACTGCAGTCCTTCAGGATAAATGTGCTCTAGAATAGGTTCTTCTCCATGGACTGCAGCTTCCCTCAGGGCCTATCCACATGCTGCAGGATGGGCTTCTCCATGGGCTGCAGTGTGGATCTCTGCTCCATGGACCTTCACAGGCTGCAGGGGCACAGCTGTCTCACCATGGCCTTCTCTATGGGCTGCAGGGGAATCTCTGTGTCAAGTGTATTTTCTTGAAATGTGTTTTTTAGGAAGATACATTTTAGGGAAAATCAGTGGTACATGTCCAAGCCAGGGTCGTTTCTGTGGTACTTATCCTGCCCCATAAACATACAAACACCACTTCCTCATTTCTGGGGAAAACCTGCCCTTCCCAGCTGGAGGGGGTCTCCTGTTTTGGAGAAGTGAATAAATTTCTAATCAGACCAGGGATACTGCACAATTTGACAGCTTTGAAAACCCCTACTTTAATCTGGATTTCTCTTCTAATGCAGGGCAGAGCAAGCAACCGGTGTCCATCAGCTCTTCTGCACTTGTGTTGTCTCCTGACTCATCTGTCTGCTCCTGAAATGGAATATGTCTGGTATTGGCTCGATGATTCCAACCAGTGGATTGAGTACGGGAAAGAGGTGAAATTCATTTGCTGTTCATGCTGAAAGCTTTTGTTAAGCCATCTTTGGGGAGTTATTTGTGTGCGTTGTTCTGCAGCTGGTGTGTTCTGCACGCACCGCTGGGTGCCCTTGTTGTGCTGCTCCAGTGCCTGGGTGGAATTGTCTTCTTAATTGTCCCCCAAAGCAGGACTGGAACTCTGTGAAAGCTTTCAAGGGACTGGCTTTGAAAGTGGGTGCATTTTCCAGAGTTGACAAACATCATTTGGCTGGAGCTGACCACACAGGCTGAGGGGTGCTTTGTTGCTGTTGTTAGAAGCAGCTGTGCTCGGTGGGGTACATCGCTGTGGATGTAAATGCTCCATTCTACAGCTCCATTGCTGTAGAACAAAATGCTTCAAGCCGTAGAGACTTACTTCGAAACATCATCCTGTCATAGGGGCCTGGGGAAACCTTGCTATTTCCCCACAGTGACACCTAAACCAAAGGATGGCTTCTAACGTATAATTTCCTTGTTCTTTCTGCAGCACCCGGGTCACGTCACTGCCACTGTTACCTCTGCATTTCTGGAGAATGAATATCTAGCTGACAAGAATGGTGTTGTTTTTTTCAGGGCTGGTTCTCAGCAGTATAAGTTAGACTTCGCAGGTGAAGTATCTCCTTGTTTTAAGTTCATCACAGAGTGCAGTGGGCTTGAAGGTTTTCACACTATGTCTGCATCTCTTTGAACAACTCTTCTTCCTCCTGCAAATGTCCTCCAAACAGAACTTGAGCAGTAGGTAAATTTCTCTGCAGTTTTGAGATGCCCCACTTGAGCTTCCTCACTTGGGCATCTGTATTCAAAAAAACATACCTGACAATATTGTACATTCAGAAGAAAAGTTGAGAGTAAATATTTCATGGCACCTTGACTTATACATTTGGGTTTATGCACCTGAAAAGGAGGAATGAGAAATCAGAAAAGAAAAAAAAAAAAAAAAAAAAAAAAAAAAAAAAAAAAAAAAAAAAAAAGACCAAAAAAACAAAAAAAAAAAAAAGGAGCGCCGGGGGGAAAAAAAAAAAAAAAAAAAAAAAAAAAAAAAAAAAAAAAAAAAAAAAAAAAAAAAAAGGCACTGAAAAGTCAAAAGAGAAAGAAGTGAGCCCAGGGTGAACATCTTGCAAGCTACTTACGGGGAGAGAAAGCACAGTGCAGCAAACAAAAATTTAGGTCTGGTTGCACAGAGAGAGAAAAATGGGAAAATGAAAAATATTTTTCTGTTTCTAATTTAAAACTCCTGTTAGCTTTCCAGACTTTAAATGTTTCCTGGCATGAATAAAGAGTGGTGTTTAAAGGAGGAAACAATGGATAATTAGCCATGTCACACAGCATGTGCTCTGTGATATTGTTACAGGACCAAGAAGAGAGCACAGGCTTTCCTTTTAGCACCATGGAGCAGCCCTGTGCTGCCAGGAAAGCCAGGTTTGTGGCCCCCATTGCACTGAAAACTCTTCCCTGCTGTAGGCCTGCCATGAGATGTGGTTTTGTCTGGCCAGCAGCCTGGATAATGAATACTAGTGCAGGTGCAGTTGGTGCTTGGTTGCCTTCAAGTTTCACAGCCTTTGCTAGCAGGTGGTTGACATTTCTGATCTCCCAGTTGGAGCAGTGTAAGTGGGAATGAAGTCTGCACTGAGGTGGGTGGGATAGAGAGAGCACCACAATGCAATATTCAGGGCTACCTCCTCTTTCATTTTTACTTAATGTGTAAGAGCCTGTCTCTAGACAATGATTATCTCATCATTGAGTTATTGTGTTTTTCTTTCAAGACATGGTCCAAACAAACATGCTCTTTCAAACTCAAAGAAGTGTTATTCGACTGCCTAAACAGTCTGAGGGTGGACAATATAGAAGGTAATACACATTCATTGTTTAACTGTGTCTGTACAGGACAGCACCTTTCTGCTAAGAAGTTCCTTCTACCTGCCTAGAATGCAATTTTATATTTCTTAAGTTAATTTTTAGATACCTTTTCCTGACTGATTTAACAGTATATTTTGTAGTGAGAGTACTTGTAAATTATGCAATGCTTCTTTAAAGCTCTATGGAGGGATGTTTGGTGGCAGTCTCTGGATGCTGTGAGAGACCACTGGAGTAGATCTGCTCTCTCTGTGAGGGGCACATAGGACTGACACAAATGGGCCAGGAATTTTATTCCATTATTTATGCCCCAACACTAATGAATAAACTGTGCATCCATTAGGAGCAAGGGACTGCCAATCCCAAGAGCTGTGGTGCATATGGATGATATCCCTTGGAAAGCTGAGGATAAACTAAAACTTAAAACAGGCAAATCCACTGAAATGAAATGAATTAGAGGCACTTACTTGAGATACCCTATCTTATGGCTTTTTCTAAAAGAAGTTCAGCTTAAGAGAATCGGTGAACATATCTACTATAAATGTTATTTGTGCTACTGATTTATTTTAATATGAGCTGTCTCTGCTTTAGCAACTCACCAGCAGAGAGTGCATGTGAAGCTGAGGGTTCAGTTAAAGTATTGATTCAACCTAAGGTGTGTTAATTCAAAAAGAAAACAAACTATAGCTCCCAAATGGATGCCTGAAGGCTGCTTCAGAGCCCCTGGTTAGATTCTCCAGAAGGAGGATTTGGTTAGTAGCATCACCTGCTGACTGGCTCCTTTTTCTGTTCTGTAGCCAAAACACGACTCTATCACATCCTGTTTATCCTCCACAGTGGGACCAAACTGCACTACCTGATATTGGGTTCAAGGTAGGACTTTCCAGCTCTCCAGTGGGAGGGGAGAACTCTGTCCTGTACTGATTTTTCCAAAAGCGTAATTCAAGGCAATTGAGTTGTTACCAGTTGAGATGTTATACTTGTGAAATAAGCATCTATGATGTGAAACAGGACTGACAGTTTCATATTCAGAACAGACGTGCATTTCCTGGGAGGCTCTCTGAGAACCCCTATGATACCACACAGGGTAAGAAAGGCCATTGCTGCTCATACCTGTCTTTTGCATTCTCCCAAGGCACTTCATCCTCTGATAAACCAGATCAATTACGTCTTAATGGGGTACTTCCTCTGTCAGTTTGGGGCAGGATGTTATTTGCTGTGGTAAAACTACATTTTAGCTCTGTAGGGAAGGAGCTAGAATGTCAGATTAAGGTGAAACTTTCACCCTGCTCCAGCCTGAATACCACTGTGCATTTCAACTTCAGGTTACTCTGAACTAAAAAATAGTCCAGATGTGGAGGCGTATCCTCTAAAGGAAGCTCGCATGGGTTTGCACTGATTTCCCTCAGTCAGTGCCTGTGCTTCCACAGGGGGAGTGATGGTAAAGGAGGGCTAACAGGAAAAACAGAAGCACCTTGTGGTTTTTGTAGTAGGGCTTTTCAGAAAATGTGAGAAAGTTGATGAGTCCTTTGGAAGGACTGGGAGTTGTTACTCTCAGTAATACCTTGTTTTTAGTTCTTTAAAATTTTCCAGTTGATACAGCTCAGCTATGATTCCCAAGAATATAGAAAAATCCAGAGTCTGTTTGAGAAGACAATGAAAAATTACTGCATCAACCAATTGCAGAGGATCCAGAACCCAACACTTTGGGACATTTTTCAGTGGTTTGTATCTCTTTTATTTAATTATCCTTTCATTATCCAAGACTGGTATTTCCTGATCTGTTGTCCTCCATAGTCTACATTTGGAGCTGCCAAATTCAGCAGTCCAGCAGAGGTCAGGCTGCCACATATCTCTCTGCCCAGGTCTGGCTGGTGGCCCAGACTGAGGACTGCCCCAAAACCTGGGTCCCTGAGGCTAAGACTCCCCTGGGGCAGTCCTGGAAGGGGACTGGGCCTCCACTCTCTGTGACTGGATTGTTAGGGTTGCATCTGTGTTCTTCTGTGTGTGTAGAAATGAGCCTTTAATTCCTGGCAAGATGTGTGTGTGATTCTTGCTAGTGTTATTCAAAAAGTAAATTCTTTTCCTTCATGATAACTGAGCTTAGGTGTCTCAGGTTTATTCTTCTGGTTTTAGCCTCTTCCACACAGGAGTCACGGCAGGGAAAAACGGGCAACTGAATAATAGAACAAATATGATTTACAACAGAAGCCAATTTATTGTTTACATTACACCCCAGTTACAGTGTCTAGCACTACTGTCCACATGTACAGGTGTCTCTCTATTGGCTAAACCACTTTTCCATGAGGCAATCACACATCCTTCAGGATACCTAATTGGTCAAGTGTCCATCATCACACCCTGTGTCTTCAGTCTAGGTTTTGCATTCTTTGTAAGCAAGTTGCCAGACTCTCCGTTCTATTTTTCTGTCCTGTTGTTGTCTCAGTAACCTTGATGAATTCCTGAGAACCCTGAAAACAAGACTGCAGGTGGCTTGTTATCTACAAACAGTTTGGCTGGT
>WEIU01023453.1:61099-76455 GCA_013389925.1 Aegithalos caudatus
AAAAAAAGAGGAGACTTGATGATAAAGATAGGGGCAGAGATTCTCTGTGGCTTCATACAGCTCAGTTTTATAATCATATTTATATATTCAGAATTTATATAACATGGGAACTGACCAATTCCCAGTCAAGAGATGTTTGTCTCTTTACTCTCTCATGTGGTATGAAGTTGTGGGTTACACAGTCCATAGTGATGCCGAGAACTTTTTGTTTTGCTGGAGGGAGCCAGCTGTGCAGCAGGGTACCAGCAGAAGTGCAAAAGAAGGCAGTAACCCCACTGGAAGTGGTTTGTGTCACTGCTCCTCCATGACCCAGAAGTAGGAGTTGAGATGGGAAAATTTTTCTTGTTTGAAGCAGGATAACGTTGTTTTGTTTTTTTGGTGGTTTTTTTTTTTTTTGTTTTTTTTTTTTTTTTTTTTTTTTTTTTTTTTTTTTTTTTTTTTTTTTTTTTTTTTTTGGTTTTTTTTTTTTTTTTTTTTTTGTAAAAAAAACNTTTTTTTTTTCCTCTAGGCAAAAAGAAAAGATGATGAAGCTCCATCAATTGAAAGGGGTGAACGAGAGGCTCCTGTTCCATGGCACAAGTCCATCCCATGTGTCTGCCATCTGTGAGCAGAACTTTGACTGGAGACTCTGTGGGACTCACGGGACAATGTATGGAAAAGGTACAAGTGCAGAAGGGTGTGGGGGCTGTAGGGGACTGCAGACCCCAGCCAGGCTGGGGGATGTGGGTGTGAAATGACTGATGGTTCCTGACCCATGTGCTCCTGCCTTTAGGGCACACCTGTGTACACCTGCATTGCTTCAGGTAGCACCCACAGCAATCCCATTCCAGGAAGGGCTAAAACTACCTCTCTTTGCCCCAGGTACCTGCTCTTGGACAGGTGGGACTGGGAGGTTGATGACGAAATGGGGACTGGAGTTTTTCAGTCCTTTACAATGAGCCAAGGGGGAACACCTGGCAAGAACCTCCCCACACATTGCAGGGCTAGCTGGGGTTGTTGAACTGCTGGCTGTTAGCTCGTGCTTGTCCCTTGGCTGGTATAGTCTGACCTGTGGCTTTTCCTGCTCCCTAGGAAGCTACTTTGCCCGAGATGCCAGCTATTCCCATGAGTACTGCTCGTCCCGCAGTGGGCACTACAGCATGTTCGTGGCTCAGGTTCTTGTTGGAGACTTTGTGCAGGGGAACCCCGAGTACTGCCGCCCTCCACCCAGAGCCAGGAATTCAAACAGACTTTATGACAGTTGCGTGGATGACCCGACAGACCCTTCCATCTTTGTCATCTTTGAGAAGCAGCAAGTTTACCCTGCCTATATCTTGGAGTACAGCATTGAGACCAGCTGTGTGGTCCTGTAATGAATGGTGGAATGTCCTCTGAATTCACGCTGAATAAATTACTCTTCAGTATGTTTTTAAAAACGTTTGTTCAATTTTCGTTGTAGCTTTAGAACACTTTGTAATACAGTGAACCAGTATCAACCCCCTGATGGTTTTGGGGGCATAGTTTTTTGTTAGGGTCTATTCCTTCCCCAGAAGCAGTGCTAAGGTTTGGCATTCACTGTATCTCTACCCTGGAATGGGGACATACCTGCCTTGCATACCGTGATGCAGTGACACCTGCTGAGTTAAACTGACCTTGATCCACTGATATGGTCACCTAGGTTTGATTCCTGCCTGGGATGGTGCTGATATGCCAAAGGGAGGCTGAGCAGGGAATGTGGAAGAAGGAAAAGTCCAAGTACCTGTATCAAGGTGCTCAAGAGAGGAATTATGGCCTGTCTTTCAAGTAAATAGCAGGAAGCTCCTGCATCCTAAGGGCTTTGTAATTAATGCTGGCAGAGAACTTAGCTTTGTTTCCTGGTCACACTGCTGACATCTGTGTGTCTCTGTGACACACTGTCCTTCCTCTGTCCCCACTGGATTTAGGACAAGAAAAGCTGGGATATGGCAGCTGCTGAAGTTAGATCCCCACCATGGCATGACACCAGCAGTGAGGAAGTCCATGGTGAGCTGAATAATGTCACTCAGCAGTGTCCCACCAGGGCTGTGGAGCCAGTTCCTGCAGCAGTGAGTGGTGAGACACAGGGGCTCTGTGAGGGCTGGCTGCTGGCACGGCCACCTCCTTCCCACCCTGCAGGCTGACCCTGGTGGTGGCTGTTTTGGGTTACCCTGCTGCTGCTTGGCACTTCTGATGATGGAGAAGTGCCCCAGTGCTGTGTACTCCAGCTAGGATGGATGGTGGGAAAAGCTTGAATTATGGTCATAGTACTTGAAACTTGGTGGATTATGGGATAACATTTGGGATGACTGATAGCATGGAAACAAAAATGAATGGTTTATTTTAAAACAGTCGTGATGTATAAGTTGTAATTCAGCAGAGGAGTCACAAGTGGTTAACTTATGTGTGCCATAGTGGGAGACACCAAGAGGAGGGCTGTGTGTAGGATCTCATCAGCTTTCCCAAAGCTGCTATCCTCAGGCACAATCAGTGCCTTTAGAAAATTTGGAAAGACAGCTGACTGCACTAAGTCCCTAAGCTGCACTGATTCATGCACTTCCATATCTCACTGCTTTTGCAGAAGCCTAGAGGTTGTTCTTTTGCAAATTAGTGATCTTGTCAGTCGCAAGTGAGCAGAGAACTTTCCTCCAGTCAGGAAGTAAAAATGAAAGTTACTTAAAGTGGAAGGGAAGCGATGAAACCGTGACCATTCTCAGCTGTCACCCCGCATTGGTCCTTGCAACATTCCATAGATTTCCTCCATGGCTTCATCAGCATAAGGGGGCTTGGACATGCAGCCTCTGGGCAGGACAGGGGCTATGAGATGGAGGGTTTGGGAAGGGTTTTGCTATTATGCAAAATACTCTGTGGAATGATACCTGTGTATAAATCATCTTCTTCCACTCTTCTCCTTGACTGAAGAAACCACCCCTCAAGCGGGAGAAAGTTGTTTCCAGCAAGGAGGGCTTCAGAGTATGATTGTCAAATTCATCAGAGGCAGGATAAGGTAAGGAAGAGCCTGCTGAGAAGCAGGCCAGCCACAGGAAAAAGGGGAGTTGTTGATCTGAAAAAGAGGAAACCAGGCAGAGAACAGAGGACAGGTGCAAACATGCACAGTTTGGAAGAAAATGAGATTTTTCCAGTAAGTCAAAACTATTTCTGACTGCAGGGAGAGTTTCTCACAGCCTCCAGAATTAGGTGCCGGGTGTTATGTTGAGAAGATCAGGCAGGATCTGGTGTGAGCAGCTGTGACAGTATGCAGTGGTCTGGCACTGCTGTGGGCTCTGCAGGTGCTGGAGTACTCGATCTGACAAGGAAGTTCTCCTTGAGGAGCCCACGCTCTCTGAGTCACCCTCTGCAACTCTCCGTTTGTGCCACTGCCCAAAGGAACAGTTCTGCCTCCAGGTGGCTGCTGCTGCTGTTTCCCCATGGCACTGCTGGATGGGGGGAAGCAGATGCAGGGCATTCACCTGCTTGAAAACAGACCTAGCCAAAACCCCCACAAAACCCAAACCCGAAATATGGTGTTCAGCATGAATGGTTTCCAGCTCTGCTTGTGTTGACACCAACAAAGAGCTGAGCAGGCTGCAGCATGATTTTTAACTGACATAAGATTATCCAGAACCTTTAGCCCAAGCAGATCTGGGAATCTAAAACTAAAAGACTCGGGAATATTTCAGCCAGTGAGGCATTGAGAGCAAAAGCTGCTAGTAAAAGTGAAAAGCAACTTAATCTATGAATACTTCTTCATGGAACTTTTGTTCAGTATCGTAAATTTGCCAAAGCTTCTTCTCAACCTGGACCTTGGGCTGTCTCTGGAGTATCTGGGTGCCTTCAAAGTACTGAGCAGAAAGCATTCCTCAGCGCCCTTTTAGATGAGAAATGCTTGCAAACCATCAGCAGCCTGTGTGCTAGTTGCCAGGCACCAAGCATGGATATATTGGCTTTTCATTCACTTTTTTCCCTTGGGAAAAAAAATCTGTTGAGAAAGGGTTAAATTTTTTCTGACTCATGCATGTGACTGACAGTTTCACAGTCACCAAGATGGTGATGGAAAAGGTCTGGCCAGAGGAACACCGTGAGTAGCCAAACTGATTTCTGAGGGGTTTGCTTCTACCTGTGTCAGCCAGACTGCCACGGGATGGGCAGGTGCTGGAGGGGGCTTGTTCTGCAGCAGCAGCCTCTCTGTCATCTCCTGCACAGGCTGCTGTGGGCATCTGCAGCTTCTCCAGTAATTTCCTTAGCAATTGCTTTGCAGGACCAATTCAGAAGGACCAATGGATGCATTTTGTACTCATATAAATAATGTATTGTTTCCTACATGTTCAAATGGACTGTCTTTGTGTCTGCCTGTAAGGATGTTAGCTCAAGAGATCTTTTCATCATAATGTATTTCTAATTGATTTTATTGTGGTTCTCTTAGGGCTTCATAGCATCCCTAGCTGTTGGTTACATATTCATGCAACTGGTCTAGGTTTTCTATTAAATAACACCTCACCAAGTTTTCAGGCTTTCTTTTCATTTATTCGTGCCAAGTTTGACTTCTCAGCATTTTTAAGAAACCTTTTGACAGAATTTATTACAGGATGATTAAACTGCAGAAACCTGATGCTTGATTGAACATGCTGAATGACATAGTATTTTCCAAAACATTCAAACTGTTAAAAATCAACCTGAGCCCTATAACCTGGCATGACCACTGTATGGCTGCCAGGTGAAGAAAACACAGATATTGTTCTTGGCCTGACACGCTCAACAATTGCATTATTTAACGAGGATGTTCCTACGTTGATGGAGTAATGAACCCAGATCACTGTGGTAATGATGAGGGCTGAGAGTTTGGAGAAGGGCAGGAGTTTTTAGCTGGGGGCCTGTAGGGGACAAGTGTCAGGCAACAGCTTCTTCTAGTTGTTGCTGTATTTTTTCATTGCCTGTTGTCTGGCATGTTGAGTCCTAGGCATGATTTCCCAGAGCAGACTCAAACTGTGTTTACAAGGTTACTTTTACATCCAGCTTACAAATAGGAGCAATAGGGAAGGCTGATCTGCTTCTTATCCATCTGTTCTTAATAAGCTTAGCTTTTCCTTCCAGATGGTTTACAGTGATGTCTGAGGGCCCATTAATTGGTGTGCCAGTGTTCAACTTAGAAATACTTGGGAAGTGTCTACACGTGATATCCCCACCACTCGAGGAAGCTTTGTCTTTGTTCACTCCCAAAGAGACATTTTATTTCAGTGTGTGTTCTGCAGACAATTTTTCTTGGTCTGTATCTTTAGCTTTGGTTTCCTTAACTGTATTTTATTTTCAATATCATTTTCCATTTACTAAGTCCAAAGGAGGTGTTGGAAATCACATTGGTCTCTGCTTAAACAGTTGGTGCACCCTTTTATTCTTGCTTCTTGCAGGCTCTTTCTGACCACATTTTGCAGATAGACCCTTGCAACTTCCAGTTTGCTTTTCTGTTAAAAATTCCTGAAGGTTTATGGGGCTTTTTTTACTATTTTCTGTAGCATCCATCTCAAGCTGTGATCCATTCTGCTGTCCTGAAAGCCAGCTGACCTTTGTTTTGTCTCTCAGCTCGAGCAATTTTTTTTAAGAGTCTTTTTTCATATCCTTTTTCCTCTTTGATCCTCATACAATCTGACCTCATTTTAGCAGTGACACAACCTCTGCCTTCACATAACTTATTTGACTGAAGGTCCTCGCATCAATCCTAATGGCTTAAAAAATGCCTCTTCATTGTTTGTTTTGTGGGTCTTGGTTGGTTAGTTGGGTTGGGTTTTTTTCACTGAGCAAATCAAATTCCTTACTAACAGAATGTCTTCTAATTTCCTTAGTCAGAAATGTGATTACTTTCACTTCATGAAGCTGTAGGCTTACTAACTAAACCTAAACTTTGTGACAGTGCTATCAAAATACAGTTTTCTAATCAGGATCTTCTCCACCTGTTGCTATATCTGAACAGTCTGAGTAACTCCATGATGTGTCCTGATCATTGGCTTTTCTTTTCCTTCCCAGACTGAACTTTGGATTGTTTTTCTTTTCTTCCCCTCAACTTTTAGTTCTATTTGTCCTGGTTAACATGTGGCATCTAGGCAGTTTCCAGGGCTGAAACATTATTAATGACACTCATAAGTAATGCAAAAATTCATTACATAACTGGGAAGACAACCTGCAGGACTCTATCTAAATGCCATCAACCGACATAGAAATTAACATAATCCTCTAATGACTGTGAATTCAAGATGATTGTGAAAGTTGTTGTTCATCAAGAGAAGCAGCTCCTTGCAGTGGCATGAGCTACATGGACTGGATAGCCAGGTAATCTATTCCCACACTTGTGGAGGTTTTATTAGGGAACCTGTAAATACAAATTTGCCTTTTTATTAGGAAAATTCAGAAGTATTGACTTCTACAGGTAAAACATGGATAACAACCAAATAATACTATTGTTAACTAACCAGGCTCAGGTGTCTGCTCAGTGCCTATTCTGTGGCTGGCACACTCGGAGGGCAGAAAATGGCATGCCTGGGTTTGAGCACAGGCAAAAAGAAAATCCAAACCTTTTAGGACTTGTTTTCTTCCCTGAGGATTTGGAAGCTGGACAATTTTCTGCACTGTGAAACGATGACAACAGTCCAGGAATTCCTGCAGAGTTTGGGTTTCCCTCTCAAGACGACTGTTAAGCAAACTGCCAGAAGCTGATAATCTTTTTTCTTCTCCCTTCCTGTCCATGTGCTCTCTGCATGTCTTGTGCCTTGCCTCAGAGTCTCCCCACTTGCATTTCAATGTATTCTGCAGCATCTTATAACTTACATCACTCATGAGAGCACCATCAGAAGTTGAGGCCTGAATGTTGTTTTTTCTTTCTTAATCAAACCAGAGCCTTTCAAAATGTCTTTAATTTTTCTTAATATGTTGTGTGTGCATCTGTGAGGAGAGCGCTCTTTTGTTTTGGAAATCCTAACTTACAGTAGGACACTGTGCCAGAAAGCTCTCCTATGTGCTGACAGTTGGACCATTTAGAGACCATTTTGAGAGCTATAGTCATGTTCCCTAATCCTGCCTGGAAGGGCTGAGGAGAAGGCGGCAAGCACCACAGGCTGCAGAGATGGATGGGGCTCTGGAGATGCACCACCCCACCAGTGCCCAGCCATGTGTGCTGTGATAAGGAGGGAGCAGTGTCCAGGAAACAACTTCTGATGGATGAGGTGGGGTTCAGCTGGAATGCACTGGGAAACTCCAAGCTGTAGGCAATTACACCTGGATAGGAAAAGAAAATGCTGTTCTGCAGGTCCTTTAAGCCAATTTTTTTTCTGATGGATAGTTCCTCTTTTTTTTTCCTTTCCTAATCTCCAAGCTACTGTGCTCCTGCTTTAACTTCTACACAGTCAGAGAAGGCAATTCAGGCTGACCAGACTGGCACTCTCCAGTTTCAAGCAGATTATTGGCAGTATGAGATCAGCTTCAAAGGTGAAGTATCTGTTTGCTTGATGTCTAATGCAGGTGGGATGTGACTGGTGCTGCTGCACAGCGTGTCCTACACAGGCAAGGCTTGCAGGCCAGGACACAAGAGGAGTGAAAACTCTTTACTGATTTTAGGCGGTCAGTGCTACAGCAGGATGGAGGGGAGTGTGGGAGGAAGGGGATTCTCCACTAAGGCACGGGAATTAGTGTTGGTGCAGGGAAGGATGTGGCTGAAGCAGAGGGAGATGTACAGGATGAGAGCTGAGGGTGGATTTGGGAAGCCCCTGAATACGGCAGGATTGACTGTACCAGGGCTTTTTATATTTTGGTTTGGATATCTCCAAGAAGCAAAGTGCTCCTTGGAGCAGGGCAAAACAAGGTGACGATCAGCTGTCAGACAGGTCTTCACGCGTGTCTTCAGCGTCATTGCGATTGTCACTGAAAGCGGAGATGACACCTGATAAAAGGAGAACACAAAGTCAGCGTGCCCCAAAAAGAAGGTGAGCCCAAACTCCCCGCGTTGTCGCCGGTGCCGGGCGGAGAAGGAGTCCGTGGAGCGCTGTCAGGACGTTTCCCGGGGCCGGCAGCGCCTGCCAGAGCCTGGTCCCTGTCCCTAGGTGGCGGTGCCCGCCCAGCCCGGAGCTCCGGCCGGGCAGCCCGGAGCAGCCAGCCCAGCCCCGGGCCGGGGCGGCACCAGCGCGGACTGCCAGCGGCGCTGGGTCTGCGGGCTCCTGTCCCTCAAGGGCTTCTGCACCGCAGCCCGGTCAGTGCCCCTCCCCGGAAAGTGCCGGGATAATCGCTGCTGCTGAGCACGAGTGCGGGTTAGTGCGGGGTGGGACCCGCGGCAGGCAGGGCTGCAGGGGGATGCGTGAGGCAGGGACCAGGGCAGAGCACACCGGAGGGCTGCGGGGTTACTGCAGATGCTTTTGGCACTGCCAGAACCTCATCTGCTTCTTTCACTGCCCGTGTCCATCGTTCTGCACTATCACTGATGCTCACTCGGTGGGCAGGACGGAAA
Source organism: Aegithalos caudatus (assembly GCA_013389925.1). Lineage (NCBI taxonomy): Eukaryota > Metazoa > Chordata > Aves > Passeriformes > Aegithalidae > Aegithalos > Aegithalos caudatus. The sequence goes on from WEIU01023453.1 coordinate 69,579, forward strand.
GCTGCCCGATGGTGCTGGATGGGCACAACCACTGGGCTGACAGGAAGCGAGTGAGCACCTCCCTCTTATGCCCAGCACCCGATGCTAGTCTCTCCCCTCCTCCTCTTCTTACCCCAAAATGTAGGAAAGGCTGTATCATATCAAGACAAGAGGTATACCAGAGCCTGTCCCTATCACTGGATGATAGGGATGCCCAAACAAAATTAGAAGCTCAAGGCAGACTTGTATTTAATGCTTTTCCAAACTGCTCTGCCTGCCTGCAGCAAATTTTGGCTTGGAGATCTCCTGCACCAGAGCTGGTATCTATATATGTAATAACACTGGGTGTGTTTTTCTTTCAGTAATTATTCCATCACTTTTTAAATCTGTATAAGATTTTAGCTTCCTCAACATCTTGTAGCAAATATTCCCACAGCTGAAGGTGATATTGCTTGAGGGAGGCTCTCCTTTGCCTTGCTTTGAACTTAGCACCTGCTAGCTTTGTTTAATAAAAGGGGTGCAGATATTCTCCCAGTGCTTTCTTCATCACCTCACACATTTTTGCTTTTTTCTTCTGATTTTCCTCAATGCTCCCAGGAAACACAGCTCTGAAAACAGGCTGCCTTTACAGATGGCTTGGGAATTTGTTGAAAACTCATTTTAATTTGAAAGTTCTGGTGTGTTAGAAGAGCTCACTTTCTGCATACTTCTGCTGAAAAACTAGTTCCAGAAAAATCACCTGCTTTTCCCAACAAAACTGTCAAACTAGGAGCCATTGCCATCTATAAGCTCACTTGGAAACAGCTCCAGAGCTGGATTTTCACTTTCTTCTTCTGGGGAGCCTCTCTTCCACCTCTGAGGATAGTCAGAGGAGGGTGAAGGGCATCAGGGAGCAAGGAGGGTGGCACTGCAGGGGTGAAGGGAGGTGACATGCACAAGTAATCAGATGGCACGGCAGTCACCAGCTGTCCTTGGTGGGGGACACAGAGAGAAGAGATGGATGTGAGAGAGACCCTCCAACCTGTTGTAGTCCAGGGACTGGCAAAGAGTGTTTACTGACAGGACAAGGAATGATGGCTTTGAACTGAAAGAGGGCAAGCTTGAATTAGATGTTAGGAAGAGATTCTTTACTGTGAGGGTGGAAAGGCACTGGAACATCCCTGGGAGTGTTCAAGGCCAGATTGAGCAGAGATTTGAGCAGTATGTGGAAGGTGTTTCTGCTCACGGCATGAGGACTGGAACTAGATGATCTTTAAGGTCCCTTCCAACCCAAACTATTCTGTGATTCTAAAATTCCATAAAACACATCAGAGGCACCCTGATACAGCTCAGAGAGAAGCCCCTGATTTGACTGGTTTAAATCACTGGCTTTTCCCTGTAACTTGTATGGATGCTAAATCCAACATGTCTGTGACCCCTATGTGGCCCAAAGCCAATTGCTAACAAATCTCTCTCTCTTTTGTCCAGAACAAGGTGCTGCCCCTGTAACTTCTGCAGATGTTCTGCCACAGTTTCAGATTCATCTGTGCACTTTTGAATTTCAAGTGGATTCAGAAAAACACAAAAGAGTCTTGTAAGGTAAGGTAAAAAAATCTGTGTACTTACCTCCTGACATACTTATGGGAGAACTAACTGTCATGCAGCTGCTTTCCCAAAATGCCATTGAAATCCTTTTTTGCTTGAATGTGAAAACAGTGAGGGAACACTTCATGGAATACAGGCAGCATCTATTAACACTGGAAGAAGGTAAACGGAAGGAAGTGAAACATAAAATAAGGAGAATGGAAGCAGTTTTTGTGAACTAATCAAAACTGGTGGCCCTTGTCTAAGTAGAGGGTTTTTAAAGTGATGTCTCTGTCTCCTTGATATGACATGCTGAGCTAAGATTGTAAATATGGGAATCTTCAATATATGTTTGTAATTAGGACAGAAAGGACTGAAATAAGGATACAAGCATGTTGAAGGGAATGATACCGGATAATTCAAGATTGATGTGGTATCCCTCTTGTGCACACACCTTGTGGGTGGTTGTTGTGTATTGGCTTTTTATATGAATTCATTTTATCCTGCTGCACAGTTGCTGGTAACTCTGCTTTTCCTTGGGTGTGACTGTACCATGCAGTTATGCCTTTTCCAAACAGAAACCCTCTCTCCTTCCCCCCTCCAAACTCCTGTGACCATTGCCTCCAGGGAGAGGAACAGGGAAGGAAAAAGGTCAGGGGCATAGTAGCTTAAGCCCATTATGAACTATATTTGAGTTTCTCTGGTGCACACACATCCTGTGCAGAGCTTAAAAATAAATTGTGTGCAAGTGGTGGTTGCTCATGATAGACAATATTTGAAGGAGGCTGTAAGCTGTGGAGGGCAGCCTTGATTAAAACATTAAAAAGTGTGTATGTCATTCATGTCTAGAGGAGATGGTGTGCATTGCCCTGTGGTGTCCTCCAAAACTAGTCCAAGGGAGCAAAATGTGGGTAGGATGTCTTCTCCTCAGGTCTGGGGCTGGAAGAAGCACATGGCTTCTCTGGTGGCATTGTTCAGCAGTTGGAAATAAAGAGAAGTTTATTCCAGGCAAGTGAGCTGTAAGCAGGCCAGAGAATCAGTGCTCAGTGACAAGAATCTCCTTCTGGCTTTTGTCTTCTCATAGCTCTGCTTCATCCCCGTGCTCTTGTCAGTGAGTGTGTGGAGTTCTTATCCTTACATCTTCCCCGGTGATAAAGCTGAGCCTGAGTCATCCAGGATAATCTGGGCACGTCACTGCATGGGAGCTGGTGAATCTGGCATTCACTGGAGAGACTGCCAGGCTCCTGAGGTCTCTGCAGGCTCTGGGCTTCCCCAGCCTCTGAAGCATCATCTGGTGGGCAGCACCAGCTGCCAGGTTGGGAGGAGAGGCAGGAATTTTCCTGAGCATCTCTTGCAAGCAGCAAAAGAGTGAGAGCAGAGCACCTGGGTTGGGGATTGAAATACGAGGTGCTGTGTCACACTGGTAGAAAACGGAAAAGATGTAGTGTGAGTAAGGCAGGGTCTAGAGACCTGCAGAAGGACTCTGCAGCTGAAAGAGGCCTGGTTTTGTCATAAGCATTTACACCACCATAAAGGGATCCAAATGTTTGCTCTGTATCATTACTCAGAGTGAGACACAGTTAAAAAGATGTCCACAAACCTCCCCAAAACTTTCACAGGCAGCACTTCAGGTGCCTGTGAGTGTTTTCACTGTGCTATCATCACAAGATCACAGAGGAGAAGGTCTCTTCTTTCAACACCACAAGAGCTTGTGCTGGTTGGAAGTCAGGTCAGCAACCCTGTAACACTTGGTGGCTTTGGAGATAGATTCTTTCTGAAGGGAAGAAAACATGGAAGTTGAGATAATCAGCTCCTCAGGCAATCACCTCAGCATGAGAAGGCTGCACAGATATCTACTTACTGATGGCAAAATGCCTGAAGAAGCAGCAGCAGAGAACAGAGGAGGGGCTGGTTGTAGGAGCAGCACAGGAGGCTAATCCACTGGGTTTCACAATGACATCTGATCCCCTGGGCAGCTTTCCCAGGGAAAAAAAAAAACCACCAAAACCTCCTTTCTCATTCATAGTGTGTTTATTTTCTCTTTCAAAAAAATGGTCCAGAGACACCTGAATCTTCATTCTGTGATAAAAATCTGCAGAAGTCCTAGTGCTGCAGTAAGTGGCAGTAGGAAGCAGAACAAGAAAAGGTGTGGGGTGTTATACTCATTATTTTCCTGACTGTGTGGAAAATAATGTCTGTTTATTGAGTCCTCTCCTGCTTGAGAGTGACTCATTGATCTGCTGATGTAGCCTGGGTGCAGGTAGGCTGGGTGGTGGGTTTGACAGCGTTGGCAGGCTGTCACTGTGGCAGGCATACTGCGAGGGGAGTACACTGAGGAGACATCCCAGCGGCCTGGGGACTGCCAGGGCAGCTTCCCACTTTCTGCTGATGACAAGTTACATGGCTGGAGTTGTTCAAAAAATCTGATGGAGATGGAAAAACACCACAATGGGATTTCTAGAGCTGTATTTTATATTCTTCTGTTAAGGCTGGTACTGGTGACAAGGTGGAAGAGCAAGTCCATCTGAGGCATGCATAGCCATAGATCTTGGAGAAGACAATTTTGGTTTGCCACACAGCCTGATGGTGAGCTGGGAAGGTCAAGGAATAAGGCTGACATCCTGTTCTTTGGATGCTGTAGCCTAAAGCAGGCAGAAGAGTAGGACTGAAAAAGCAGAGACGTCAGTTAGGGGGAATTTGTGCTGTGTTGTTGGAACAGGGATGGGTGGAGTCTTGTAACACTGAAAAGTAAAAGAGAAGAAAATGAATGTTCTGGTGGGAGCAAAAGTAAATGTTGATAATCTGTTGTGGTTTAGGTGATCTTCTCCTTCTCGGAAAAGGATAGTTTAACAGTTTCCTAGGGTTTCAACAGGCATTGTGTGAATAATTTGTGCCATAACATTTTCTTTTTAATTTTTCTGCCTGAAGAGACCAGTGTGGTCTGGCTGTGGTAAGGGGAGGCAGATGCAAGGATCATGCTTGAAGAGCTGTTGGTAATTTCTTTAGATTGTCTAGGTTATGATATTGTTAGGCATGTTTATAGATACATAGCCAAGCAAAGAAGGAAAAGCTAACGCTTAGCTGAAAGCCCAGTGTGATACATCTTGCTGCAGAGCTGCACTATAACAATGGACTTGTAGCTTGCATTAGTAAGAGAGAACAGTTTATATAGACTATAAAGACAGACGTTTTCTGAGGCAGTCCCTGAAAAATGACCAGGAGACTCTTGTGGAAATCCCTTGAGTTTGTTAATCTTGGTCAAACAGTCAGTCAGATGCTCCTTCACATACATCATGTTTCCTTCAGAAAGGAGGGACCATCCAGCACTGCCTGAAATAGGATATGTGGTAAATAAATACCTCTTCACACCTGCACACTAGGTTGGAAAAGTTGTAGTCTGTAACAGTTTGCATCAAGTAAATCTAAAATACATGCCTGACTCCAGGAATTGGTTCTGTTAGTTTGCAAATATGTTACTCCAAAGTCTGCAGCTACGTGAGGGACAAGGATAGCAGAGCAGAAGAGCTTTGTAGAGGATACAATTTCATCCATTCACACCACGGTACTGTGTATCTAAATGGCCAGCGTATCTAAATGTTTGTTTGTCCCTTGTGCCTTTAGTTTTACCAAAATGTCAGCTGATGATCTGATCTGGAGTTTGAACCTCAGTGCTCACTATTCACAGCAATGTTAGTCCTTTAAAACTCTGTCATGCTCCTGAATTTCAAATCAAAGCATGAGCTTTGGGAGACCATCAACTCATTTACTATTGCTATAATTAGGTTTAGGTCTTGTGTGTTTTTGAAACATCAGGCAGAGTGATTATAAATAAAGTTGCTTTGATGACTCACTACAGTAACACCAGGGCTTGTCTATGAGGATGAGTCAGTGCACAAGAAAGATAAATCTGCACTTGATATAGAACAACAATTTCACCTTCTCTTTTCCAGCTGGACACCAGTTCTGATATCCCAGTGCTGTTGCACAGCTTTGCTTCAGCTTGCTTAGGATTGCAGATGTTCTCTGGGCAGAAGAGATGTGCTCTTGAGTCCAACAGCTCCTTTATATTAATGGACAAGCTCTCGGAGGAAGAGTTTAGAGCACGCTGGGACAGGAGGGAGAGTGAGGGAAGGACCACAAAAAAGTGAGAGGGGTGGTGGCCAGGTGGGTATTGGCCAGGTCCTCTGGAGTAACCAGGGGGATACAACCAAAACTCTTGTAAACCTTGGTCTGTGTTGCAGCAACTTTTTATTTTTATTTTTGTTTTTGTTTTTGTTTTAAATTTTTATTTTTATTTTTATTTTTTAAATTTTTATTATTTTTTCCCCCAGCCAGTAGCAAATCGAGGCAAATTGAAAATCTACTTGAGCAGACAAGGATTACAGAATCCGCAGGGTCTGGAGGGATCGAAGCCTGACACTTTGGCAGCGTTTCCAGCTGTTTGTATCCAGTTTAGTTCATCCCCCGGGTGGCAGCGGAGCCGCCCCGATGCTGGCTGGGCCCCCACGCCGTTCTCGCAGCGCCTGGGTGGTTCCCCCTTGGCAGAGGGCAAAGCCTCTTCCGCAGCCCCGCATCCCAGGCGCATTCCTCGGGAGCCGGCAGCTCCGATTCTCTGATTTACGATGGAAAAATAACCAAATCCAAAAGTGGGAGGGGATATGAAAAAAGGGGTTGGGGCCCTGCGGAATTAGATCTGGGTTTACAGAAAATATGTTTTAATTAGGAAAACCCAGCAGCTGGGAAGATTTTTATTATAATGATGGCTTATTATAAACCTGGGGTTTATACTTGGGGTGCATTCAAATTTTGTTTTGTAAGTCTGGTTTTATATAAGGCATTTTAAAAACTATCAGATTCTATGACCTTTTTTAGGAAAAGAAACAGCAAACCATTTTAACTTCAAGTTATACATACCCTCCCTGTTGGTAGAACAACATGAGTTGGGGGAATGTTTTCTTTACTGCTTGGCTTCTTGCAACTGTAATGTTCTCATTCACAATGGAGAAGGCCAGAATATTTTTTTTTTTTTTCTTTTTCATGAAATCTGAGAGTTTGATTAACCACAGCCAGAGGGGAGTGAGTGGACTGTTTCCCCAGGGTATGGAAGAACTACATTTAATTCTATCCTTGAACTGAACATAAAGCTGCCTCTTTTGGATACCTCCCCACTATCATTTCACAGATTGAGAGAGAATGGGACAGGATCACTTGGGCTCAAGGGAAGTAACCAGAGAGGCCAGTCCAGATCTGAAGTTTTCCAAGGAAGAAAACAGCACCTAAACTGACTGTTCCTGGAAAAAAAAAAAAAAAAAAAAAAAAAAAAAAAAAAAAAAAA
>WEIU01023453.1:76479-125226 GCA_013389925.1 Aegithalos caudatus
AGGTGATTCCAGTTGGCATGAGCATTTTCTACAAATTCAGAAAAAGCATTTAGTCAAACCCCTGGTGGGTTGGCTCTTTGTTTTGTAGGTGTAATGTGTACTTTTACACTTTTTTTGCATCTGACTTGGTCACGATTGAACAGAGCATGAGAAATTAGAGGATAGTTTTGATTTAAAGGTCAGTGATGGGATAGGTATAACTGGTTGAATTAATTTTACCCCTCTGATACAGGAACTGAAAATGTTTCAATACATCCAAACTAGTGACCCCTTCAGTACTTCTCTGAGAACAGAGATGCCACATTTGTAAAAAAAAAAATGTGATCTGCTTCCTGAGCAGTGTTTTGTCAGAAAAACTGTGGTCTAAGACCAAAACTTAGTGTTATTGCTATTTAGACCTATCAGGGCTGCATAAGAGCATATGAGAGCAATATTTGACCTGTGATCTATTTTCTTTATCCTTGGATGAGATGTGACTAGCATCTAGCATATTCTTTTAATTCTCTTCTTCCACATCAAGACAATCATGTATTTCTGCATTAAGTCCTGCGGTACTAACAAAGTTTATTTTAAATATATCTGAAGCACAGTGTTTTCATGTAGGTAGAAAGAACACATAGAAAACAGAAGCCTGGCAGGAGGTGAATGAGTGGCTCCTGTTCCACAGTATGAATCCATCTGATATGCCTGCTGTCTGTAAGCAGAATTTTGACTGCAGGATCTCTGTCAGACTCATGGGAGTCTATGGAAAAGCTACAAGGGCATGGGCTGTGTCTGCATCAAAATTCTCGAGGGTTTCTGGAGTGCAGGGAAGATGCTGTGCTTCCTACTGTGTGGGTTTGATCCTAGATCTTTTGTAAGCAGCAAAGCAACAAAAATCAACAATGAAAGCTTCTAGATCAGCCCCATGTGTTAGTGCCTTAAAACAAATTCAGAAAACAAGCAGAAAAACCTGTCAAAGATGTTTTTGGAGCTACCTGGAAAGGAGAGAGAAGGTGCTTGTTGAGGAGTTGGCTGACAAAATGCTGATAATGGCTATTTTTTCCTTTAGTTAGGCACTTCTTACTCATGTTTTTAAATGATTCTTAGGAAGTTGCTTTTCTAGAGATGCCACTTGCTCATATCAATGCTGTCCAGCCAGCACAGACCACCACACCTGTTTGTAAGTGAAGTTCTTGTTGGATATTTTGTTCAGGGAAACCATGACTACTGTTGCCTTCCAACCAGACCTGAAATTTCAAACTGACTTTTGAACAGCTGTGTAGATAATGAAAAAAATCCTTCCATCTTTGTTATCTTTGAGAAGCACCAGATTTACCTGGCATATATCTTGGAGGATACACATCCTGATAAAGATGATGTCAGAGGTAACAATGACTTGCCTGGAAATAACACTTCAAGATTCATCTTTTTTGAACTCTCTGTTGCATATTAAGAGCCTCATATCTGACATTCACCTATACTGCAGCTGTTTCACTTACAGAAAAGAAAACTGCAGTATAACTTATGGAATGGCTGGGTCCATTATGAGAGTTGTTTTCCTTCTAAACAGGCTGGTAGCAGTTAAATCATAATAAATAATGTAACCATGACAATGTGGTGATGATTTGGATACAAGTGCAATATAGATTGAAATGTGCCTTGTGGTTAATTTCTAAAACTAATTGCTTCCATGTAAAGCATGGTACATAAGTGGATGTTTTTTAGGACATACTTGGGGAAATGAATATAGAAATGGGGAAAACGGAGTATAAAAAGCATGTTTGAGGGGTGACTCTATGGACTTGTTTTTCCATGGAGGGAAGATCATCAGCATCTTTTCGGTGTAAGAAAAGTAGACAATAGGCTCTGAGCTGTTTTTGTCCTGTGGTTTGGCTGCTTTGAATTTTGTGGCAAGAAAAGGCTTCTAGATCATATCCTAAAGGACTGTTACATCATGTTCCCTAATTTCTCTGCTGGTCCCATTTGGTTATCTTGCAATAAGAGTCATTAGGGCTCCAATTCAGATGGGAAAAAAGTATTCCTGGATAACAAAGAAGCAAATGACTCATTGATCTTCCTCAGTTTGCCTTGGCTATTGATTGTGTCCTGAAGCCAGAATGATGAGACCCATCCTCACATAACCTGTCTGTAAGAACAGGCAGGTGCCACAGCCTGTACTGCAGTCCAGTCATACCACAAATCAAAACAACAGTAATCTCCTGCTCTTCTGGAAAAGAGTGGAGTTGTTATTTTGAGCTGTCAGTGCCCTCCTGAACTGCAGGGCATTGACAGCTGCAGTTCATGCCACCATGTTATGACACTGCAAAACCTTCCTTGGATTCACAGCAGGATATTATAGTGGAGCTCCGTCTGGTGTTGCCACACAGGTGTGCAGCAGCCTGCTGTGTACCTGGCCTTCCCACGTGTGCCTGGCAGTGTTGGGATGTTAAACTGGATCTGCTGGGGAGCAGTGGGGGTGCCATTGCAGGCAGCTGTTGCTCAGCTTTTGCTCACAGTGAGGGAAGAACAAGTAATTTAGGACTGAGGTGATGGCGAGTTCTTCTGTACTTGAGGGTCATGGGCCAGCTGGAAGCAGCTCCCTGAAGTTCTGCCCTGTTCCAGCCTGTACACTCAGCCATCCCCCATGGGCAGCCCTGGCCCCTGTGGGTGTTAGGAGCACTTCAGGAGGGCACCACAGCTGCTTTGAGTCAAGTTCACTCTGCTGGGAATAAGGTCTCCCACTCTTGCCCAAAGCTGAGTTTGGGGTCATAATGTTGGAAGCACCTGAGTGTTGGTGGCCTCATAGTGGCTGGCCACTGGGAAATGCTGTGAGGAGTTCTGCAGCCTCTACCGGTGGGAAACCCTGGGATTGTAGGAAATTGGTGCTAGAAAACATCATGGGAAGCCTATAACTAATGCTGGGGATAAAGTTTGTTTTGTTCCCTGATTGCTCTCAGGACTTCTCATCCTGTCTTCCTGTGTGAAGTCTGCGTGTTCCACTGGTGACACTTGGTCCCAGACCAGAGACCCTGGATTCAGGTCAAGAAATGCAGGGATATGGCAGCTGCTGAAGTTAGATCCCCACCATGGCATGACACCAGCAGTGAGGAAGTCCATGGTGAGCTGAATAATGTCACTCAGCAGTGTCCCACCAGGGCTGTGGAGCCAGTTCCTGCAGCAGTGAGTGGTGAGACACAGGGGCTCTGTGAGGGCTGGCTGCTGGCACGGCCACCTCCTTCCCACCCTGCAGGCTGACCCTGGTGGTGGCTGTTTTGGGTTACCCTGCTGCTGCCTGGCACTTCTCAGGGGGACTGAGAAGTGCTCCACTGATGTGTGCTGCAGCTGGGATGGATGGGAGATTGTTCTACCATACGAACTTTCAGCTCTTTCCATGTTTTCCATAGAAAATCCCCAAAGTAACTTAGCCCCTGGACTGGAGGGTTGCATTTGGTTTAATTCCACTGTCTTATATTTTTGATGGAAGTTGGGGGATTTGAGCAGAAACTGAAGGTTTTTCTTATGTAAACAAGTGAGCTCATGGGGAGCTTGGTGGACATAATGGATTTGGATCTTGTTTGCCATGTCTAAGCACAGGGCTTTTTTGAAATGAGGAGGCAAAGATGCATTGGAAGGGGTCATATTTACTAGACAACTCTTCCAGTTGTTGATAAGATTATATTCTTTTAACTTTCCAATAATCAGCATGCCAAATCCAAATCTGTAATTGTTCCTCTAGCCCAGCTGTCCTACTAGGTGATGTTGGAGTTTGCTGGGGTGTAGGTGCTTTGTGTTGCACTGTTATCAAATCTCATGTTCCTCCTGCTGAAGTGTCCTGTCTGTTTGGATAGCTAAGATTTCAGTTCTGTGCTGTGACAGCCTGAGGACCCTATTTCTCTGATTGAGTAGTTTCTGACCAAGGGCTGGAGGCGCTTGTGTTGGTGTCTGAGGTGGACTCTTGCCATTGCTGATTACAATTATTTTCTCTGCAATGCAGAACACCCCTAAGTGTTTTTAGTTAACTGCTTCCTGTCACTGAGTGTACACACACACACAGACACATAGAGGAATCTGCTGTTATGTTTTTTATGGAAGTCACTTTTTGGACCCCCCAGTTTAACAAAAACACCCTGCTTTGATAGGCCCTTAACAGAGCAAACACTGTTAGTGAAAGCACATGTATGCAAACAACTCCCTTCCTTCCTGTTCTGTTGTTAAACCTGATAACTCAAAATCCAGCCACTTAATTTCATGTTTTTTCTAAAGATGAGGAGGGAGGTGACTGTACTTTAATTTCACAAAATTATATTGTGTAGAGCATTTTGCATCTTTGAATGTTCAAACACTTCTTTGCTAATGAAGTGCTGGATTTAATATCATGTTGTTTGCATCTTCCTTGCTGTCTGGCAGGCTTTCACATGAGGGGTATCACACCATTAGAGCACACTGTCCCTTCACATGGTCAAGTCCCAAAAGGAATATTATAAATTTACTGTTATGTATTGATTTAGTTATTGTGTGACAAAGGTAAGAAGTGACTTCTGTTTTTTGTGGTGGAGAAAGAAGTGAAGGAGGTACACTTTGACCATTACTGGGGAATGAATATGTGCTGGGCATGCATAGATGGCACAGCTGGCTGCAAGGTATTTACTGGAAGAGGATTTGGTGTCTGACAAGTAGGTGAGATGTTTAACTACCAGGAAAGCCCCACACATCCTAAAATGCTTACTTATTTACCTACCCCATAAATAACTCACTGTGTTCCTATAAAAAAAGAAATTGCTGTGATAAATGCAACTGTTTTCACTGCATGGGATTTATAACTCTCACAGGAAAAAATAGCTTTTGGTTCCTGTAGGTCTAGGTAAGCTTTCTGCAGGTTTAGGTATGTTTCATGGAAAGTGCTCCAGTTTAGTGTTGGAGTCTCATATCATGGTGCCCCTTTTCTAGCACCAAGTATAGGTTGGAAGTTCAAAAAATGCCTTAGAACAGTTAAAATTTCCTTTGAGATAAGGATTTTTTTCCTTCTGGAAAAAGATGAGGAGGGAAAAAAATAAAAGGAAAGATACTTAAGGAACCAGAAAGCAAAGCAGAAAGAGAAAGAAACACAGTAGACTTTATGTGGATTTCAGAATTCCTTTTTCACTCTTTGAATTGTCTTAATTTTTTTTTNTCCCAAAGCCACACAATCAACAGTCCTCCAGTCATCTTTTATTGTGAAGTGACAGTCATAGCAAGATTAAGGTTGTTTAATATTATCCCTTTTTAATTTAATTACTATCCATTATCAAATATTCTGTTGTTTAAAACAGAATTGTAGCTCTGATTCATATTTTTCTCTTGGATGGAGTAAACTGTTAAGGGTTAAATTAAGCTCCACCAGTTGAGTTTTGTACTTTAGATTAAAAGAGGAAAGAGCAACATTAAATCCCCTCAAAACTTTGCCCTCTCAGAATCACAAGCAGGTGTAGAAAGCTGACTCAAATGTTGGGTTTGACCCAGGAAGCTGACTCAGGTGGAATTGCTGAAGGTCAAAGCCTTTGCCAGGATGCCACCTGCATGAACAGCAACAATTAGATGTTCTGTCTTGTGTGAATTACTCAACTCATTTGCTGGTATTAAAATGTAAGTGTTGAGATGGCTATCACTGATACCACCAGTGTGGGAAGTTCTTTGAATATAAAGGCTCTATCTGCAAAATTGAAATTTACGGCTGCAAATATCAGATTTCCAACAACCCTCCCTAGTTTTCAGGAAATAAGGAATCAAGTTTTTTAAAGCTGGAATTCAATAGAAAAGAAGTTCTCATGAAGCAGCCAGAAGCATTTATTTGTGTGGTTCCTTGACACTTCTTATTTACAGCTGATCCCTTCCAAAGCACCTTGGAGACAGCAGAAACCTAAATGTGAGCTGGACTCTGAGGTCTGAGGTACATCAAGCACATTCACAATTATGTCATTGTGCTGGTTTATATGAGTTTCCTCTGCCATCAGATACTGTAATATGAGCATGAAACACCACCTATTTTGAGAAGGTACAGGGTGTGTAAAGACAACCCCTAAGATAATATAAGCAAGACAATCTAAATGTCAATATTTAGAAAATGCATCTCCATCAAAATCACCAAAATAATATTGTTCTTTAAATTGCACCCCTCAGTCCTGACTGTTGTTCAGGTTGGTTCATTGTTCAGAAATCCTTGAATATTCCATAGACCAGAGGCTGAGATTCAACCAACCATTGCACAGAAAGGAGTGCAGGGTCAAAATAAATCTCAAATGCATTTAAAATACCAAGGATCTAATCAAGTTTCATTTCCTTTGGTACATACTTGAAATTTTCTTTCTCATCCCACTGGTTCCAGTAAGAATCTCTGTTCTTGGTGTGAATATTCTTTGTACCCTGTTTATTTCTTGTACATGTTAAAAATGTGTTGTCTTTACACAACTTTTACTGCATTAGGGTTATTATTAGAAGGAAAGGGAAGGATATTTCAACACACATTAAAATAAGTGTTGGGTTTTTTTCAAATTTGAACATATTGCAAAGACACTGCAATTTACTAAACTACTATGAGTTAATTCAAAACAATTTTTATTTGAATAAATTCTGGAACTACTTTAGTTTTATAGTAGCATACTATGAACACTAAGTACATAAGCATGTGAAATTCCTCAGCCCTGACAGGACAACCCTTTTAGCTGAAGAAATTGATCATTCAATTTTTAATTTTTTCCCCATTCTTCTTACCAAACATTTAATAACATACAGACCTTAATAAATGACAGAGACACACATCTGTCCTTAAATAGCAGCAATTTCTTCTGCCAATAAAATTGGTTTTCTTCTGCTGCATTAGGCCATGAGTTGGCAAAGCAAGGGCTGGGCAAGTAGAAGACAGCACACAGAGAGACCCCCATTTATTGAGACTGGGGATTACCATCTGGTTTTCTGCTCCTGCTACAAAATGAGTACTAATAATAGTAGTGGGGAGTGGTGTGTGCTCAAAAGACAGAAGGAACACAATGTCCTTTCTCCAGCTGATCAGGTCTTGTAATTTTTTTAAATAGTATTTTAAAATACTCAATCCCTTTTTAGGAGCATGTATGTTCTTTGCCTCTTTAATTGCTCTTATTTTGCAAAGTTGAGTGAGAACAAGTCCCTATGGCTTAGGTCACACTCATCTGGATATTATTTCCTAATGCTTATGACAAACAAATTAGTGAGTGCCCCTCTAGTGAAAGAATTTCCAGTTCACTATGCATTTACTGAACTGATGGCTATGCTTGGTTTTCCTTGTTTGGGCAAGGCCTTCAGAGGCAATACTACTGATCTGAATTCTGTGTGCCATCGAAATTATGGCTCTGGCCACTTCACTTGCCAGTTGTTTCAGCTGCTTAGCAACTGTGACAATGGTCCATCAGATCCTCGGCGTCTCTGAAGGGTTTTGAGAACTTAGTGGTTCATGCCTGCTGGCCATACCAGACACACTTTAATACCTGCTGGTCTTTCTAGTTGCAATATCCTCTAAAAGAAAACAAGAGGTTATCTTTGTGTTTCAAAAAGCCTAGCCTGTAGTGCACCTAGTCTACCTTCCACAGGCATGTTTTGGATTTTTGCATCTTAGCACAAAGCTCTTCCTTTTATTTTATCTCCTCTCTAATCTCTAGAATTGGGCCCTTTCTTACCTCTTGTCCTCCCTCCCTTCCACTAACCATGGTTTTCTTTTTTATATTTTCTGACTATTAAAAATATCAATTTTAATGGATTAATTCTAAGACTTTGTATGCATTGATAGACACTTTTCTTTCTGATCAGTTTTGAGTAAACTTGTATTAGGTAAGTACACATATGATGTGAATGTTAGTACATATTAACACAAACTTTTCTCCAAATGAAGCCTGATCAATTTTGATATGCATTTTTATTAGTGAAAAATACATTTGTTGATACGCTGTTAGGATTTTACATTTTTGTGTGAATGAACCTGATAGTACATGAGAACTTAGGATAAATCTTGAGATACAGGCATAAATCAGAGCATATTTCCTTTAAAGCCTAGAAGGGGTTTATGAATATCCTAACATGAGTAAGGCAGCTGTGACACACTTGACCTGGTTTGGGAAGCAGAAGGTCTCTGCTTACAGCTCGGGATCATCAAAAGCAGATTTTCTACCCAGGGTTTCCCTGCACTTCTTCATCTTTCCCAGAGAATGGTGAGGGGAGAAATTGGCATTTGTAACTGTGGACCAGCTCCCACAGTGCAGCCACATCATCTTATTTTCTTGATCAGAGCTGGAGCTAAGCCCACTGCTCTCTTCCTCAGTGGGGCAGGAACTGTTTGCTGCCATCCCTATCCAGAGCAGTCTGGTAGCAGCAACAGTTTTCTGGGGAAAACTCTGTGGTGCAAGCAGGGCTGTCCCAGTGGGAACAAGGCTGCCTGGCCATGAGGTGTGGAGCTGGGGGTCTGGGGGCTGTATAAATGAGATGGCCAAGGAGGACATACAGAAAACACCTCCCTCAGTGCTTCTTTCTGTACCAGTCCCCCACTCCCTCCCCAGGGTTGGCATCCTGGAAGCAGCAGAAGAGAGTACACCAAGGGCTTGTCCTGCTGTAGTATTTCATAGGAGAAGAAGGATAAGACAAAACAGACAACAATAATTGCAAAATATCCCTGCTCTGAAATGAGGCAAACTGCCAGAGAGCTCTTATGCAAAAAAAAAAAAAAAAAAAATTCTGGAGATTCAGCTCCCCCACACAAACAGCTTCCTTTCAAAGTCAGAGTCCAGGACAAATAGGCACACAATTCACATACATTCTGCTCCCTGCTGCTCTTACCCAGCAGGCTTTAGCTATCAAATATGTGCCACCCAATCAGTGTCAGCATCATTTCTGTCATAGCCAACACTGAATAGTGCAAGCTTGAAATTTAGCAGAATTTAACCTGATCTGTTTGGTTTGAGTAATTAGTTAACCTTTCCCAATTCTGTCTTCCCATGCAGGAGGAAAGGAATTGTTATCAGAAGGTGATACTTGCCAGAACACAGGGTGCCCTCTGACAAGCAGGACTTCAGCTCCATTAAACATCCCCACGCCCTCTGAACAGAAAACTCAGTGTTCTGTATTCTTATGGTTTGGAACAAGCAAATATTTCCTCACAAGCAAATATTTCCTCCTGTACATTTCTAAAGTGATCTCTCTTGCACAATAGCATTATGCATTCAGGCAGTTCACTCTAATTATCGCTTTGTAACATTTTGCATCTGCTTCTATTAAGTCACTGAAGTTGCTAGTATGTTTTCTTGAGTTGTTTTATTTTTAAACAACTCATCTGTGTCTGTCTGTCAACAGCTGCACTCTTCATTTTACACATTTTGAATGCACTAATTTTCTACAGCATGTCTTGATTCTGCAGCTCAGCTCCAAACTGGAACCCACAGACAGGCTGTCTGTAATGCTTTCAGGTCATCCCTAATTCCAGGTTTTCTTCCAGACTCATAGAATTTGGGTTTGAATAACAAATAATACAATTTAAGCCCTCACAGAAGTGTACCAACTGCTAGTGGAACTTGTAGAGGGTTTTCTCAGTGGGCCAAAGAGCTCTCCAGCCACAGCCAGAAGCAGGCTGGAACATGTGGGTGAGATGTTTGAGTCCTTGGAGTTAGCTGGTGTCACCCACTCCATCAAGGTGGAGGTCAGTCTCTTCTTCCAGGTAGCAAGTAATGGCACAACAGGAAAGAACCACAAATTGTACCTGGGGAGGTTTAAATTGGATATTAGGAAAAATTTCTTCACTGAAAGGGTTGTCAAACACTGCAAGAGGCTGCCCAGGGAAGTGGAGGCATTTAAGAGTTGTGTAGATGGGGCACTTAGGGACATGGTTTAGTGGTGGACTTTGCACTTCTGCTTTAACAGCTGGACTCAGTGGTCTCAGAGGCTGTTTCCTACCTTAATGATTCTATTGTGGGTTCCATCCCATTTGTAGTAAAATAATGGAAGACCAAAAAACCCACAGAATAAAAGTATAGTACTTTAAAAATGTATTATAAGTTTATTTTTATATTTCCAAATTAAATGCATTTTCTATGAAATGTTTCAATCATTTTTAAAAATAACAGAGTTGTATCCAATGGAAAAACTGTTGTTTAATATATCTCTGAGGCAATCTCTCTTGAAAACAGTCAACTAAAAATTTTCTGATGTTCGTGTTCATAGACCTTGTCCTGATTTCTTTCTTTCTGGGGTTCATCAGTGCATTTTCTTAAGCGTGAATTTGTTAGATTTAGTGGGTTCTTTCCTTTCTAAGTTGTACCAGTAATAATCTCAGATGGTGCTACACTGCCACAAACCCAGGCAGACTGGTGTGCAGTAACAGTGGCATGCTGAGACTGGCTGAGGTGCTCAAGTGGATGAGGACACCTGTACACTCCATTATTCTTCTGTTGATGTTTGAGAACATTCAAGTCACCAATTAAGCAATTAGATACATATCAGTATTTGCTTGGTCTTATCTTCCTGATAAAATACCTGGGCAGTATCAGTTTGGGCAAAACTCAGGGATTAAGTACCTCAGGTGAAAAAGCTGAAGTT
Organism: Aegithalos caudatus; assembly: GCA_013389925.1. Classification (NCBI taxonomy): domain Eukaryota; kingdom Metazoa; phylum Chordata; class Aves; order Passeriformes; family Aegithalidae; genus Aegithalos; species Aegithalos caudatus. The sequence goes on from WEIU01023453.1 coordinate 87,049, forward strand.
CATATAACTGAGGCAGTGACATTCTTTCATGTTGCTCTGTGTAACTGTGTTATTGCTGACAGCAGCAGCCAGCACTCTTACACTGCTCTAAGCAGTAAGGCACACTAAGCAAAACTCCAATGATGTTACTGTGCTTCATAACTTTCAGCCACAAGCAGGACGCAGGCACCTCAGTTTTAGGATTTAGCTTTGGTAAAGTAGGACTTTTGAGACTGCTAGACAGCAAAGGTGTGAGTTGCCCTGTACTGGTGGGATCCCACGCTGTTCATGACCAGGGGGTCACAAAGCCTGCCCTGTCCCTGACAGGTGATGTGTCCAGAAACAGGCAGGCCGTGTCTCTGGGGCAGAGAGGGTTTAGCCACTTTGAACAAAGGCTTGTCTTGTCTTTTCTTCCTCGAAGTGAGTGAGAGAAAGAAACAAAAGTAAGATACAGAAAAAGCTGTTGTGAAACAAGCCCCTTGCTGTTCTCTGAAAAACAAGTATGTGAGGATTCATTTTTAGAGGCATGTTGAAGCAGCAGGGCACTGGAGAGTGGCCACAGCCACTCTTCCTCCAGGGGCTGTCACTGCCCTGCCAGTGCCAAGGACTAAAAGTGTCTGGCTTCTTAGAAGAGGACGTGGTCCTGACCACAAAAAAATGTCTGCTGTAGCAAACCACAAGCTATTTCCCACTCCAAAGCAAAATCTTCAATCGTAACTGTTCCTGCAATAATTATGGGATGGCTGCTGTGTGAAGAGGACTCCTTTCTGTCAGCATATCGAGGGGCTGGGAGGTGTCTGCCATCTCAGACAGGTGTTTGTCTGTGTAAATGAACATTCTTTTCATGGCCAACTGAAATGTCAATTTTCAGCTGACAAATGAAAAGTTAAAAAAAGGGAATGCATCTAGGAAAAACAACTGCTAATAAGTTTCTATGGTTCATAGCAGTGTTGACAAATTTTACCACAGACAACGAGTCTATTGATTCTGGCAGCACTCCTTGACCATCAAGAAAGTACTTATTACATAAATTTTTGGCATTGATTTATTAAGGGATTGTTATTTAGTGTTTGGACATCCAGAATAGCCTGGGGACTGCACTTCTTGAAGCTGGAGGAATGGTATGAAACTGCAGTGTATTGCTGTCACGTGGTTGCCAGTATGTACATCTTAGCATAAAGCTCCAGAAGGTTCTTGCAAGTGCACCAAAAGGTACTGCTAAATGGAAATTTAGAAATAGTAATTGCAGATTTCAAATAGTTACAGGTAAGACCACAAAAAAGAATTTAGAACATAGGGAGCTGTGGACTTTGTTTCCTTGTATATATGCATAGATATGTATTTTGTTAAATGAAATTACACTCCATTAGGCAAATTCTCTGAGAACAGAGGGATATATATGTCTTTGAAAAAATGTATTTGTGAGCTTGCTATATCACAGCTTTTAAAATTACTTTTATTCTGAAAGTGCTAAACCCCATAAACTTTGAGACCTTTCAAAACAGGTTTTGACCTTTTGAATCCAATTGCAACATGTTTTATTTGAATACACAAACTGAAACATAAAATGATGGCAACAATTATTCCTGGAAGGTATTAAAAAGCTGATCTGTATGCATAAATTGAATTATGGCTCTGGCAAATGTGCACTATAAGCAAACAGATATAGTATAAACACTTCATACTCTTCTAACATCTACTGCCAAGGTCCTCTAATCATTTTAAATCAGTTCAGACTGTTGCTGTGATATAGCCTGCCTGTACTGGATTACATATGCACAGAAATAGGAAGATTAAAGACACTGTCAGGGGGACAAAAGTGATTTCTTGAAAAACTTAGCAAGGGAAGGCCAGAGCGAAGGTGGTGAAGGTGGCACCAGCTGCAGTCTCGAGGACTGGCTGTTCAAATTCCTCAGTGACACAGAGAAACCATAGGGGAACACAGCTGCCAAGAACTCTGAAGGCATTTCAACAGCACATTTATGAAGTGCAGTTTTGCAAAAGACTTCTAAACTGACCACACTGGGCAGGTTTTCCTGGGTTTAGCAAAAGACACGATCTTGCCATGAAAACAGCTGCTCTGCCAGACCTGATGTTCTGCTACAGAACGTAGTTTTCCTCATGGAATAGATGTTATAGCGTTCCTTGGATATTAGTGTTGTTAAATAACAACAATAACCACAAGGAAGCAGCTCTCCATCATGGAAAATTTCAATATTTACACAGAGCAAGGCTTGCTGCAGTGAAAATCAATGTTAGAATACCAGGGATGAAGCAACCCAGCAATAGTGTGTGTTGTGTCCTCCAGCCACCCCAGGGACAGAGGAGTGTGTGTTTTGTTGCTATGCCAGCTACTAGTCAGCACTGAAAACTCACTGCCCATCCACAACTGTGTGCTTCTAGTAAGTGATGACAATAAACTAAAAAACTAATGGGAAGGTGTATCATAAAGTGGGGTTGCTGTTTTGACCCAGACAGGTGCTCTGGGGGTAAATGCTTTCAAGACTTGGAGATACATCCATCTTGCAGTAATGAGGCACCACCAAACTTAGTGGCCTGGACTGTCAAAGGCTCTTTGCTTCTGTAGAAGTTATTGGGTCATGTAACTCCATATTGATCTTGTTGCTGGACTCCAGGACTTGATCAGAAAATAGGGAATATCACCCAGACACCGAATTTTAATAACGTGATGGGCAGTTTGTCAAGAATAAGGCAATGACCTATTACAACTTTTTACCTTCAGTCTCTATGAAGTTTACCCAGGGTCCATGTACTGTTGGCAGCAAATGTAGGATGTGCTGTGAAGGTCCACAGCTGAGGGAGAAGTTTTATCTCCATTTCTCCTATGTCTTTGGAGCCTTTCTCTCTAGGACATCTTCCACAAACCATGTCCAGAGTTCCAGCTATATGAAAAAGAAGGGAGATTCTTGGAAGCCGTATGCAGATGGCCTGAACCAAGCTAAAAGTGGAGAGAAAGAACAGACAGCCTAGGTAGATGATGAAGTATATATTCTACAAATCCAGACTGCCTTAAGCTAAAGCAAACAAAGCAAGCTGGGGAAAGTTACAATGGTTTAGATTTCCTAAGTACAACAATTTTTATTTTATTTTGCAGCAATTTTCCCTTAAGGAATGTCCTTTCATTTTAAGTTGGAGAAGGCTGACAACTCATCCTATGATTTTTTTTTCCTTTTGCTGGAAAGAATTAATTTTTTTTGGCTAATCCAAAACATTATTTCCCCTCTCATACTCATCACCCACCTTTCACTATGACTCCCTCACCAATTCAGCCCAGTATATGCTGGTTATTTAGAAAAAAATTGACTTCCCATAATTGTTCTATTTTCTTTTTTGCTAAATAACCTGATCTGATGTGGCAGTTTGTATGCTTTAGAATTATAACTTTCTCAAGTGCTCAGATGACATGAAATGGAAATGATGACTAACTCAAGCTGCTCAATGTCAAAACATGGTGCTGGAAGGAGAATAGACATCTCCATGAGACCCATTTCCCTGTGCTAGTAATCTGTAAATGTCCAGCTCAAAAGTCTGCACTCCAACAGCTCAGAAAGCTTCCCAATGGCCCCAAGAAAACCTGGAGGTCTGTGGTAAAAGACCTGGCACATTTGTGTATTATTTGATGGAAAGAAGAGAGATCCTGACCAGGAGGGTCACGTCCCTGTTGGTCACAGCAAGAGGCAGAGACTGTGTTGGGCAGTAAAAGATTTGTTTTACACTTAAGTAAAATGTTTTGTACCAATAAGGACAATTCAGCCCTGCTACAGATTGCTGGGGAGTGAGGATCCCATTCAGGAAAGTCTTTATGAATGCCCCTTAAAATGGTATGACTGCTTCATCCTGGGGTAGGATGTCCTTCTCTGGTCCTGTCCAGATTCTTCTCCATATTTTTTTTACGATTCATAAAATATTTGCTAGCTGTTTTTTCCTCTTCTGTCATGATTTATCTACAGGGGTAAAATTCAAACTCACTTCTGAAGAATTTTTCCACCTTTTCCTCTGACAGAACATTCCCTGTTAGTACTCTAAGCCTCTAATCAGAGGAAAAAATTAACAGTTGGAAGATCACCTAAGACCATATCCACAAGCAGAGGAAATCTTCGGAAGTTATAAGGACCTTGGGCATCTCCTGAAACTATGGCTTTTAGCAGGATCATTCTTGTGACCTCATTTACACCTCATCCTTGTAACCATCCCAAATTAGCCTATGTGCCACCTTTTCCATTTCTGGGAATAAATCTGTTCCAGTCATGCTCGAACCTATCCCACTGTCCACACACAGAGACTCCAACACCTTGCATTGACTGGCAATTCTCATGAAGGTGGAAACTCTCTGTGATGCTTGATCCAGGAATTTGCTGTTGGGAGTAAGGTCAATGTGCAGGGACTCAGGAGTGCCAATGACACTGAAGTGACTCCAAGAGGATTTGGACATCCACATGGTGGTGGAGGTCAGTGCAGGCAGGGCAATGGTGTTTGCTGCAGCCCTGAGAGGAGCATTAGAGTATTTTTCTCTTCTGTCACTGGCAAAATGAATCACTGTGGTAAAGTCTGAGGTCCATTTGTGCCTATTGCTGGGAACAGGAAGAGGAGCAAGTAAATAAGACTGGGTGTGTTATGGCTAGCTGTCTTTCGTTCTCTTTGATCACTTGAAAAGACAAATCTCTGCTTACTTTAGGCTATTAGGCATGTTTGTTATACATAAGGATTCATGGACTTTCAGTTATGCTTAAAAAAAAAAAGCTTCCTAGAATTATAGTGAGTATTAATTAAAATTCTGTGGCTGTTCTGAAAGAAGATAGCAGTAAGTATTGAGGCACTTGGTAGATGCACTGCTCTCTACATTGGGCTAGTGCAATGTTTCCTTATATTAAAGGACAACAAAAGCTCACAGACAAGAAATATGGGTAAATAATATGCTAATCAGTGACAAATTTAAGCATAGACACATACATAAATAAAATTTCATAACTTTGATGATTTATTACCAAAGCCAAACTATTTCCAGAGAAGTACTTTTCCACTGGAGGAGAAATTTCTTTGAAGCTGTAACAACATAGAGACAACTTTTACACCTTGTTTGGAAGAGGAAAATTCTATTAAAACATGAAAGGACAAGTACTTTTATTCTGTGAATTACTAGAAATCCAGAAAACAATTAACTGTGTACAAATCCTAGGAAATTATGTGTCTTAGAACTTGTTTAGAGAAATTTATTCACAGAAAGTTCACAGTGAACATCACACTCAGTAATTAGCAAAATATATATTTTTAATGATGATCACTTACGGCACAGCAAAAGAAATGAGAAAAAAAAAAGTTTCTTTGTGCATAAATCTGTTCTATGTAGCTCCTTCTCTCAGGACCTTTGTGAGGAGACTGATCCCAGCAGGAAGGCAATCTTCTGGAAATTACAGCAAAGTGGAGTGTTTCCCAGATGGGTGGAAAGTCCCATCTTAATGCGTAAGAGTAGTTACAAATAGGTGACAGCCATGCTTGTAGGATCCTGGGAGTGCTCTTTGGGTTTCATGCTATAAACAGTAGGCATTAAAGACAAGCAAAGTTTAACTTTGCTGATAAACTGAAGCACTGAACTCAGTTTCTCAGAAGGCTGCGATAGTTCTCTGGCAGAGGCTGTTGTGATTTGTCTAAACTGTATAAATTGAAAAAGCTGTGAAAGCACAGGTTTAACAAAGCTCCTGCAACCTTGTGCTAGGACACCTCCTTCAAAAATATCAAGGAGAGCAGATATTTTAAGGTGAAAAAGGGGTGGAAAGTGAGATGTTCTGCAGTCTTGCTTAGTGCTCTGCTCTGCTTATTGACTGGAGAAGTGATTTAGTTAAAAGGTGGTGGAATTTCTTTTTGTTCTTCTCACTGAGTTTTTGAAAGGCCAGATACTTAGCCTGTGGATTTTTAGAGGGAAAACATTCACGTTTTTCTGAAGAAGCAATGCAAATTGGAAAGACAAGCTTTCTTACAACCAAAACATGAATGTTTAATTAACTCTAAAATTAGGCTGGGCCTTACAACTCTCTGAACTTTCTTCTGATAGCCATGCCCCTTGGGAGCTCTCTGAGGTCCTGCTGCCCACCACAGCCCCAGATGCAATTTTAGAGTCAAAACCTGTGAGATCAAATGTCAGCCCTGCAGTGCTTGGTGCTACAACATGATGTTGGCATACAACATCCAACCCTCAACCCTGCAAATCAATATTGTAACACATCTCCTTCCACCTACTGGTCTCCTACACTGGGGAGGATAACTCACAAAATTGTATGTGAATGGCCCAGTGCAGAGCACTTAAGCCCCCTGGACCCACACATAGGAGGAATTTGGAGTGTTAAATGTAATTTATCTCAAGCTTCTCTTTTTGCTTTTTCTTACCTGCCTGCTTTAATTTTCAAGGTCTGAGGAAACTGCAAATACAGATATCCCAGCCCCAGAGGTGTGTGTAAGGTGTTCCTATACTGTGCAGCCCTTACAGGATGAATTCTCCAATTGACTCCTGGTTCTGTGTGGACATATCCAGGCCCTTCCCAGGTGGTGGGGCTGCCACAGCCCCTGAGCATGAGCTGCTCCCAAAGGCAGGAGCAGCAGAGCTGTGCACAGGTTGCTTTTCTGCAAAGCTGCCTGGTAAGCCAGTCCTGACCCAGGCATGCTCACTGCTATTGGTTTCAGCTTCCTTGACTTGGGAAATACAGGAAAGGCAAGGGGGATGGAGTTATTTTACAGCAATTCCTGCAAAGACTGTGATTCATTTATTTGTTCTTCTACGAACGCCCTAGCCAGATGACTAAGGCAGATCTGCAGGCTGATGACCCAGAAACAGTAGAGCTAAATTTCACATGTGGTGGAAAGGAGAAGTAAGTTAAAAGCCCTATACAGACTGTTATCTTCCTACTTGCAGTGGTTTACCTCCCAGTACAAGCCCTGGCCTACATCAAAGATATAGCACAGAAATTTGCTCAGGGGGGGTTTCTCTTTTTTTACCTCTTCCTCATCTAAGGGTGGGGTATTTGAGGTTACCTACACCTGTGACTTTTGAAATTAGCAGCACATAAGCTCACCACAGCTGCTGGGTCTCTCAGGTGGGAGGGTTGGGGTGGCCTATTTACTTTTCTTGTTGAGGTTCAAGCTGCTGAGATGGAGGCTGCTGGGTTTACTGCACAGTTTCTTTCCCTCAAGTAAGACATTTTTCCTTGCAGGGCAGGTGGAAAGGAAAATGAGGAAGTGTAATAAATCTGTCTTGGTCCCTTGGGCTGCTCCCACTCAGGAGGCAGAAACCTGTCTCTGCCCTTTTCAGAAGATGGGTCTGTAAGGAGCCTGCAGTGACTTCTGAGGAACTGAAGATAGACTGGATGTAGGGGGGAAAGTGCTTCTTGTTGCTTCAGGTCTGTTTGTGAAGGACCTTTCTGTGAACAGAAAGTGTCAAGCTACACTGCAAAGTGGTGTGAAACAATCTACTGCAGACTAACTGGTTAAACTGTGCCTAATATCAAACTGGTGCTAAGATAATGCAAAGGGCTTCAGTATTTATTTTGGCTGGAGTGATATTCCCTGGGAGGTTGTCTGTGATGCCACTGCTGGGTTTGGGCTGCTGGGTTGCTCTCAACCTGTGATTCCTTAGTACCAGTGAAATGTTGTACTTCTTGGGGTGCTCTGGGTGCCTGTGGAACCTGATGTACCTCATCCCACCACCTGCTTGTGGAAACATGTGGCAGGACACTGTAGAGGGCAGGATTCCCAGCCTCTGTGTGTCTGCATACCTGTAGGAGCCTGCAATCATAAATACACTCTTGGCTGAAAATCTCTAAATATCTCTGTTTTCTGGTCTTCCTTTTGGAACACTAGAACTTTTTTTTTTTTAAAGAGGGGCTTTTATGAAATACAACTTGAAAGTATTAAGCCCCAAGCAGCACATGGCCCTAGCACTACAGGAAAACCTTTAGAATCCTAATGTAATGTAGTCATGTAATCCTGTGTGCAGCAAGCAGGGCAAGATGGAAAAGCTCTCCTCTCCTCTCCTCTCCTCCATTCTTCTCTCCATGTGAGTAGGGAGTATCTGATGTGGAGGTGTTGTGCACTGGCCATTACAGGAGCCACTACCTTTAAACCACAATACCCTTGTTTGACCCTCTAATTAGTGTAGCCATGATTTCCAGAAAGTAGCCCTGCATAGTTAAAAATTCATGGGAAGATCAATATACTCTTTGATTTCTTTATTTTTTCTTAATATTTCCTCAAACATATTAATATTTTCTTATTCCTCTACCATGATATGGGTTGTAAATGTAGAGGGTAGTGAAGGTCCCTTTTTATATGATTTGCAATAGGAGAATTTTGGCTTCCCTCCACACCACACTAAACAGGTCAGTCTCCATAACCCATCAGCTAGCTTCCTCACCACCGTTTTTACCCTTTTCCAGTCTTGATTCTGCCAGAAAATGAGTTCTGGGGCACATCAGACCTTTATTCCATACAAAGTTCATAAATCTTCACAGAGCCAAAATTACTAATAAGCAGTAATTTTGCATGTGTTTTTCTAGTGATTTCTCTCTCCTAATTACTTTTGGTTTGTATCCACATTTCCTTCATAAATGCTACTAGAAAGATGTACCTCACACTCAATACTATTTTTAAATGCTCGGTTTTCCCAGAGCTGGGAAATATCTTAGGTGAGTGACCTTTCCCTGGAGGTGGGCCATGTCAAGGTCTCTTTCCTCAATGAACAGGAGGAATCCAGAAAAATGAAGGCAAGCATCCAAGTAATCTTTGCAGGGAGTGAGAGTGTGTGAAGGGAACCCTCAGCAGTCAAGTCTGATTTAGTTGTTCATACATGCGGCAAAAAGAAACTTGGCAGAGAGGAGAGAACAAGAATGGATGTGTTTAGCTGCAAAGAGGGTCAAGGAATAAGATTTGGAGGAGGCAAAGAAAGTCACAGAAGGTCAATCACTGATGTCTGTGGAGTGCTGGAACTGTTGGGTGAAAAAGGTGCAAATCAATGTGTTAATTCAGTTTTTTCTGTAGTACCTCTCTGCAGCCTGCTAGGAAGTGTGTTTGCTTGAGGGATGCTGCAGGGCTTGCTGTTACTGTAGTAATAAATGCCAGAAATGCAGTGAAATTCACATTTACTCATATTGCAATATAATTGATACTTATTTCATCCTTTCCAGCTCAGAGGGTCTTCTCTGATAGCATAACTGGTGTTGTGTCCAAAAGAAACAGCAAAGAGAGCAACTTGCATAACACTGGGATGAGACATAGTACAAAGGGGGAAAGGTTTGATCCCTGTTCTGTGTTTTCCTGTCACCAGAGACCAGAGTGAGGTCTGGACTGCAAGTGCCCTTATTCCCAAGAAAGTACATTAAATTTCTCAGCTATTTCCTCCTCTTACCCTGATGAGTGGCTCATGCAAAGTTGAAAAATTTGGTGTAGTGAATAGAGCCAGATGCCTTCCATGACACTGTAGTGCTTGGTAACTGGATAAGGTGAGGCATGCAGGTTAAAACCCCCATAAAAATTTGGACCTGACTTCCTGCATCACTTCTTGGTGCTCTGAGTGCTGAGGAAAGGGAACTACAATGCCCTCTTCCTCCTACTGTGCACTCTGAAATTGCTTTTATGGCTTCAAACCCTTGCACACCCAGTGACCAATTCTGGAAACAAAAGGCTGTGAGCCAAGTAACTTGGTGGTTTTGGGACTGGAGGGGTGTTGATTGCCAAGGAAATTCATGACTCCTGGTGTGCTCTAAATGCCATGATTAGAAAAAAAAATCAGTGGAAATCCTAAGTCAATGCTTAACTTTCCTGCTTTGTTGTTCCTCCTACTCTGTTCTGGGAGGACTGTACTTCACAGGGAACCAGAGAGATAGCATTTGAATAAAGGTGTGGATATCTGATCCATGACTTAGAAGAACCTTTTTGAATGTTGAAGACTCCTCTTTGAAGTGCCTCAAATACAAATCAATATAGCTAATAACATGTAAAGGCAATCTCCTAATAATCCTGTAGGAAAAAAAAAAATAAGCAGGACTGCAGTCCCACCACAGTGGAAAAGCAGGGATTGACTGCAAAGTTTGCTGCCCAACAGCTGGTTTGGGCTGTCCTGTACTGTCTGGGTCCATCATTGCTGAACATGTGGGATGGTGGGATCACTTTTCTGGGAAACTTCCCTATTTCATGCACAGGGCAGGGTGTCACCCTGTGGGTGGAAGCTGAGGCACTGGCATGAGGAGCAAAGTAGTTTTCTGAAGAGGTCACAAAGGCAAAAATGGTTACCTTTCCCAAGGGTCTCTCCTGGCTTGGGAGAACAATACTTGTTAGGTTAATTGGGGGAAGAGAAAACTTGGATGAGTTTCCTTGCAATGAGGGCATGGGGCCTCCAGTTTGTGCATCTGTACCTTGTGTCAGCTGAGTCACTCCAGATTTTTATGTGCTGGAATGTTGGTGGGATCCTACCCAACATCCTCAGCACCCTGCCCTAGCACGGACTTTAGTCATGTGTGAGGTTTCTCTGAGACATGTTCTAGGTCATCATGAGCTCTCATTTATCTTTTAATTGAGCATACATTTGTCCTGGTGCAGAAGTTTGCCTTTGTTGTGTTCAGTGACCTTGGACTGATCTGAGACCTGCACCCAGGTAGGTCTGCAGTCTTCAGAGCAAAACCTGAGCAGCTTCCTCCAGTGGTGCCCCTGGTGTCCATGTGTAACTGTTTATACACACGTGTTGTCCTCCTTTCCAGCTCCTTCTTTCTGTCCTCTTTTTCCATTTGGTTCTGCTTTGCATTTTATTTGCAATGTGTTGCCCTGTTGTGAGTATTGCTCATGCATGTTGAGTTAGGGTTCCCCAAGGAGACTGTCTGGCATTGGAAAATTAAGTTTTTTTTGGCTTTTGCAGTCTTGAAGCCCTTTATTATAAGCTGGGGTTTTTGCTCTGGGGTAGTAGGATGTCGGGAAGAGCTGAAATATGGCACTGCTGAGAATCAATTAGTATAAAAACTGCACTAGTACCCAACTACGTGCTGATTTCTCTGCCCCCAAAGGCAAAGGTGCTTGCAGTTTAGTCACAAGTGAAATAAGCCTGCTGAATCTCATCCTAACATGTCACTCTCTTAGGGACTTTCTTCTCCACCCCAGTGCTTACCTCTAAGCATGTGAATTTTCATGTTGAGGTCAGGGAAAAATGTTTTGGAATAGCAGATCCCTCCCTTCCCAAAAATAAGGAAATCATGTTGCAAATACCAAACTGATTTATTTCAAAGTGTTTTGGTTTGGCAGATAGCAACAAGGAGACCGTGGTTTTACTCACAGTAGAAAGGTGGCATCTCATCTTAAATCTTCATATTTGACTTACTACACAAAGGGATATGAGTTTGTCCTTGCTGCTTGCTGTGGAGATTTGAGAAATGTCTTGCACATCCCAGGTGTGTGATTTCTTTTCCTTCAAGAGTCGCTATAATATTGGCTTTGCTTCCACATTAAACGATTCACATACTAAATTGAAGAATCAACTCTGATGCTAGTTAGGAAATTATCTTAATTAGTTAAGGAATGTATCAGCCTCTTTGCTCTTGAATACCCTTGCACCTCCCAAGAATGTGGTAATGGTTAAATATTCTGCCAGTCTGGATGTGAGCATCTTTTGGGCTTTTATTGGATTCCAGAAAAGAGTGAAGAGAAGAAGCATCATTAAATGAGGACCCTGCTGCATGCAGCCAAAGGCATTACCTTTTGTAGTCACCTCTCCACTCTGACTGTTTGCAAAACTCACTATCTGCACTCAGTTATCATTGCACTTTGACCAGGAGAAGAATCTCATTTTTTGCACCCAGGGCTTACTGGCAGGCAATGCGTGAAAACTACAGGAGGAACTTTCTTCCTTTCCCCATGTCCATTTCTGTCTACCCCAAATTGCATCCTAATTCTGGCTGATGGCTTGATATGGCCACTTGCCCTTTCCTCCACACTCTTGTAAAGTCTCTTGGCAGCTTTGTGGTATGAAAATGTGATATAAATCCAAAGGGCATTCTTTAATGTAAGACTGTAAAAATGTACCCACTGTCCATCCCACTTTGTCTCTTACTATTTTCCCTCTTCCTCCTGCACAGTGTTAAAGGAAAATTGGATGCATGTCTTTTTTGAAACAGATTCCTATTCCATATGATTTGTCTTGGGGAAGAGGAATTTCTTCCCATGGGGGAAGAAATTCCTCTCCCTGTGCAGTGCAGGGTGGGGTGATGTGGGCACGTTGCACGTTAACTGTGCCAGTGCTTCCTTGTTGCTTCACCAAATAAACGTGAGCATGCACATGCCCAGGGCTGCTGCACTCCAAAGCCTTGTGCTCTGCCCTGAGCTTGTGTAACAACAGGGAATGCCAGGTAAGCCCAGGCATTAGAGTTAGAGAACTGTGCTGCTGGGGATGACCGCACATCCCCTGGTTTCTGCTGACCAGACCAGCTCTTAGTCTGCTAAAAGAATCTAAAGTGCTGCATCGTTTGCTCTCTTTGCTGTAAAGTAACTTGTGCATAGCTGAAGCAAAAATTTTTAGTCTGGATTTCACTTCACTTTGCAGCTATTCAAAGAGTCACAAACAATCCAGGTTATTTACCATAAAAGTGAGCAAATTTTCTGGTACATGATTGGGTCTATTCTTGTCATGTGTGAGTGCTGTCAGAACAGGAGCTGCTGGAGCCCCTCTGTCCATGCCTGATCCCTCCAGTTGAGCAGGGATACCTGTATGTGACCCTTCCAAGTGATGTGTTTCACACCAGGCAGTGAGGCCACTAAGACTCTGAAATGTGCTAGAAGGAAGCAAATCGTACTTGGGGCTGCAGTTTGGACTTTTGTCTCTCCTTGTGCAGCTGCTGGTTTCCCAAGCTCCCACCTGCAGGCCTGTTGATATCCCCATCTAAACCTTTTCTTTGTAGGGGAAGTTGGAGAACAATGGGGAGCAATGGTCTGAAACTGAGCAGGGGGGGAAAGTAGGCTATATGTCAGTAGCAGTTTCATAACTGATGGAATCTAGTATGGGAGCATTTGCCCCTGGGAAGAGGCTGAATCTTTTTTCATCAGATACAAATGAGGCAATCCAGAGGAGGAGGAGGAGGATTCTATTAAAATTAGAGGGGGGAGGAATTTGATAGTATGACTTGGGCAGGAGAAACTCTCACAATCTGCCCTGCCTTTTTTAACCAGTATAGGTTGAAGACTTGATTTCATGGTATTCCATGTTAGAGAGGTTTCAGCATATTTTCTTCCTTACTCACATGTACAAGTTCACCTGCTTTACTATAATCTCCAGTGCTGCCTGACCTCAGGGAGGGGGATGCCTGGAAAGAGCAGTGAACTGCAAATGGTGTTGGTGTGAGCATTAAGCTAAGCACTAGTTGACATTTGTAGTTGTGGACAACAAGAGCTTTGCCAAACCTGGCCTGAATGTTGGCTGTGACTGGAGAATTGCACCTGGTCAAGTTACAGTGCAAAAATTTGTACAGTGCTACTGTTACGCAGTTGAGCCTTGTGAGCTCTATTTAGGGCTTGTACTTATGAAGCAACTGGAATAACATGTTGGGTATGGTGGTAACTCCTCCTCTCTGGCACTTGCATTTAGACTTGGATTTTATTCATTTTTTTTACCAGGACCTCAGCTGTTTGCAAAGGGGCAAAGCAGGACTTGTGACAGTAGTTCTGAACACCCCTGGGTGCAGAGTTCCATCTGACCTTGGGATTGTCCTTATATCTACACCAGGAGGTTTCTAATATATCTGAGGAGAAGGAAGACACATCTGCCCCACTTTTGTTTTTCATATACTCCTCTGGTCTAAGTGGGTAATAGAATAAAATGGGGATTGCCCTTGTGTGACCTCCAGGAAGCAGAATTCTCCTTTGTTGGCATAGCTCTATGAGTGGATTTATAAATGCTACATGAAGCTACCCCCACTGAAGGGGCCTGACTTCTCCAGTGGTGCCCACTGAGCTCATCCAAGGATGCATTTTTGCTTGACCCTCCTGGGAGCCTTCCCTGCTGCTCGTGTGAAGTGGTCATCCCTTTCCCTCTTTGTCTCAGCTCTGAGGAGCACACCATGGCCATACAGAAGAGTTTCCGTGAACTGTACACTCTGGCATTTTCCTGTTCCAGTCACTCCAGGGATAATAAATAGCAATGGTAATAAATAAAAGCAGATGCTATAGACTGAAGCTTATGTATGACACATTTTCCAATGAACACATATTCTAGTACATGAAGTACTCTCTTTCTCTGAGTGTATGGTTTAGTTTCTTGTCTGATACCTCTCAAGTGTACTCTTTCAGTGGCAGGAAACTGGAGTGCTTGGGCTCAGGAGGGAGGCAAAGTTGCCTTCTGCAGGTGTGGGCATGGGCAGATGCACCTATAGGCTGCAAACAAGTAGTCTGAAAAAGAAGTTCATGCTGAAGAAGTCAGTCTTTCTTACTCTGGTATGCATGTTTCTGCCTTCGTGTTTATAAGAATTTTTAAGTGAATAGAAATTTTCTTGGGTTAATATCAGTTAGTGGAGTGTGAAAGAAGTTTAAGGGATTTTTAATCTCATGAGATGAAGACCTCCCTAGTTGTAGCTGCAGGTTGTGTATGCAATGCTAGTTAATGGCACCCTTGAATAACAAGTACAGTGTCATACAAGTGTCATACACTATCTTGTGTTTTACTGAGGTCCTCAGATGAGGGTTGTGTGTGTTTGGGAATATGAACATGCTTGTAATGCTTTAGGGCTTGAACTAGTTCCACGTGCAGCCAGCTGGGATGTACCTATTGAATAAAGCTCATCTGTGCAGCTGCAGCTCTCTAGTCAGAGTTAAAAGAGCTTCACTGCATGAAACAGTGCACATTCCTAGCCCATATCAGAAAAAAATATGTGCATATATATCAGATCCAATTAGTTCACCACTCTTGACTTTCTCTTACTTGAGCTGCAGTAGAGAATGGTACTGGTTTGGACCATGTGACCCTCTGTGGTCTCTTTGAACTTTGCCCATTCTGTGATTCTGATTCTACCTCACACCTACTGTAGTGGAATGTTTTGTTCCAGACTAAGTGAAGAATATTCCATTAAGTGAAACGGATTTGGCTTGAACTAGTGAACTTGTTTTTAGGAGAAATCATCAGTCTTACCAGCAGTCAGTCTTGACCCTGCATTGTTCAGCATTAAAGCCTGCTAAGCCAAAACCAGAAATTCAATTAATTAAATAGATTTTGTCATAACAACAAGAAGAGACTGACAAGACAAAAAGAAATAAATGTCATGTTTTTAATGCTGATTTTAACAGCCTTACATGAAGACAAAGCACCAAACATTAAGTCTCTCAGCAAAGCCTAACAGCACTGGCTGGCTCTCCAGACCCACCTTTTTTTCAGTATTCGTCATTGAAGGGATACTCTGGATGGTCACGCCACCTGTGGAAAGGTCAGATTGGACAAGTGAGCTTCTCGGGTGAAGTAAGGTATCAAATCACTGCAGTCATCCTGTGGCCAGCAAACCTCTTCTTTGCAATGTTCATGTGGCCTTTGTGGAAGGCTCTTCTTATTCAGAAACTGTTCTTCCCTGAACAACTGGCCCTGCAGAACTGGAAGTAAGCCTTGTATTTAAGGAGAGGACAGTAAAGGACCATTTTCCAGGCCTACAGACTGTGTATCTTGAGGAGAGATGGGGAAAATCAGAAGGAATCTGTATGTCAGCTATTCTCATCATTTAACTCAGGTGAGTTTGGAAAGGGGGGGTGGGTTCACCATGTGTGCACTGTGGAAAGGGAAGACTTTGTTCAGACGTCTACAGAGCCCCCAGAAATAAGGGCTATGTGTGAAGAAGAGGTGGAGACACCAGGCTGTTCTACTTTGTCTTATGCCCTTAGAGCTGGCATGAACAGGTTTGGGTCTGGGGTGGTGCTTTCCCCAAGCAGCTGCCATACCTAAACTAGGTCTGGCTGCCCTCTAGCCTACATGTGGATTCTCTGCCAGCATCTACAGTGCCAGAGAATTTACAAATAAACCTTTGGGATGACCCTGTTCAGGGGAGAAAGGGATGGTCGTGGGTGCATCCTAACAAAGATAAAGATATTTCAGGCTTTGTTTTAGAAACTGAATGCTCAGGAAAGATGCACAATCCAGGATCATTATAAAAGGCAAAAAGAAAATTCCCAGGGTCAACTTCAGGTGAAAAAATAACACTGTAGTTGCCCATTAATGGCAGACTTGAGAGAGAGATAGCTGTTTTCTGTTGTGGGTTTTCTTGTTTGTTTGAGAAGATGATGTTAAATCACAAGCCCTGGCTTGACAAACACTTTCCATTAGCTAAATGAAGAATTTCTGAAGAGCATTCTCAGGTGCACCATGGCAGCTGGCTGCCTTGCCTTACAGCACAGCACAACAAATACTGGCATTTATCCGGCTGTGAGTCGTTCCAGTCTGGGAAGGACACATTTCACAATATTGAAGGTAACTAACTGGAAGGCATCAAACATTTTGAATTGGTTGTGTCAAAACATTTCATTCCAATATTCAGCCAAGATCAAGTGTTTACACATTAACAGATTGAGCTGGTTGAAAAAAAAAACCCACAAAATAAAACAAGCCACAGCACTTTGGCTTGTTTGACTTCAGTATAATTTGATAATGCCTGAGTTGCCAGTGTCATTATCTCTACTTTTCATCTATTGAGCTAATCAGATCTCACATATTGAAAAGTCTGAGGCCTTTGAGTGAAAATGATTCACTTGGAGGAGTCTGTGCTGCTTGGCATAACTGGTAAGGAAAAACATAGCATGCCCCCATAGCAGAGAATGGGAGCATAAGATAAATCAAGCAAATACATTAATGTAAAACTTACCCTGCCCAATGCTTCTTCTCCATTAGGAGAAGAAACAATTTCAGATTATGATTTCCTGAAGTACTCATGTTTTTATAAAAAAAGTTTCTTTCTCCATTTTCTTCTCAGATGCTTAACTTGCTAATTCATTCCACTGATTGCGTTATCCTGTTTGTATGGGCTTACTCATACCATCAGAACAACAGGTTTACACACAGTACCCTTATGGTAGCTCATAAGGGGAAGAACCAGAGAAAAGCTGGATTTTTCCATTCCTGCTGGCATGTGCGTCACAGCAGTCAAAGGTTTTGCATGAAGTTGACTAACCAAAAGTCTTTCTGTATCGTGGTTGGACTTTTTCAGATACAGATTTCTGGATGAAATATGAAATGTGTTTAGGCTGGTAGTTTGTCTGATGCAGTGTCAATTCCAGACACTTCAGTGTGGTAACGCAGAGTAGGCATATATATCTATATATATAAATCTATATATCTGCTCCTTACATGGCAACATCACTTTTCTGATAAGGCTTTTTTCATAGCTGAGATCAGATTGTACTTAAACATTTTTCCCCAAACATGGAGCTCTTTGTGAAAACTAGAGCTGCCAATGCCCATCCTATGTATCCTGTTTTCCTTATCCTTGGTGGCCTCCTGTGACAAAATTCAGTCTAATAAAGAAAAGTATTTAACTTAGTAGTTTTTTAGATTGGTGGCCTAGAAAGTTCTTCCCCTGTGGGCATTTGCAGCCTTTAACTTTGCTTCTGGGAAAGGCTCTTGCATTTCCACCAAGGTTACATTTTGTGTATATCATCTCTAAAATTTAAATGATGCTATAACTCAATTTTGCTGTAAAAAACCAAACTGTGTCAGATACCAAAACACACTTAAGAATCTTCTAGGCCATTTGTGAGTAGCCTTCTGGAACTAAGTACTGCTAATTGATGGAAGGCTATTTTAAGAAACTAAAGCTTCAGAGCACCTGGCTGAGCTTAAATGTGAAAAACTCTATTATGATGCTTTTAACTTAGTGCATATTTTCGATCATATTTATGTAGCACAGTAAGTGGTTTGTTTGTTTCTTTGCAACATTTCCCTGTATCTTTTGAGCAGTGGTCAACATTTTGGAGTGCTATTGATGCTGTTTGATGCTGTTATCTCTGCTTTTCATTTTGTGCTACAGTTTAGCAGGACACAGATAATCCAAGGTAGAAAGAGAAATGTGTGGAAATTAATCTCTAGCATTTGGCTACTTATTGAGTGCCCTGAAAAGGGGAAAACAAAGTTTAGTCATAAGCTGTAGATGTTTTTGAGCTGAAGGTAAAACAAATAGCCTCATATTCTGGAAGAGGGGATGTTGGGTAGGTCTCGCCTTTTAGGTGACACAAAACCATATTGGGTGGTAAGCTTTAGGCGACAAGCAACAAGAGATCAAGCCTTGTTAGTTCTCAGAAGAGATAATTAGGATATGGTCTAGCAGTCAAACAAGCTTCCTTTTCTTCTGTTATTCTTAGAAGAAGACACAACTCAATTTTATTTGAATTTCAACTCCAATATGCACACTCCTAGACAGGGATGATGCTATGCCTTTTCAGTGTCTGAGACCATCATTTCCACATAGCAGAAAGAGTTTAAGGAAATGAAGTAGAGATGGAATAGCAAGATACTGTCCCTTTCTACTAGGTGGGCTTTGAGAACCTGAGCTGCAGGCAAATACTGTACACTTATTTTTGCAATAAGTGTACAATAGGAGCATATTCCGGCTGCATTAAAAGTCTCTCATGTTTAAGCCTTACCATAGAATAGGCTTGTTTGTGCAAAAGTTAATATTAAATGGAAGTGATTAAAAAAAAAATCTCTGAAAGAACAGTAATGCTCAATGAGGATTTCTGTACTTACATTAACAGTTCCACATAACGAACATTTTTGTTCAGGGCTTCAATTTCTTTCATCTCTTTCTCAGTGAGGGAGAAGTCAAAGATCTAATGAAGGAGATGTTAGGAATGCGTTAGCATTTCTTGTCATAATCAACCTTCATATGTTCCAGATTCCAGAATTACAATCCCTCCTTCTCCCTGTATCTCTCCCACAAACCCATGCTTACTTACATTTGCAGGAGTCTCGAGGACATGAATAAGCCCAGTCACATTTGCCTACACCTTTTTTGCAAGAAGGGGAAGGTAGTCTGGCAATACTGAGCCACCAGCTTTGAAAGCAATGTATTTCCAGGGAAAGTAGGGAGCAGTGTGAGTGATGAGTGCTGCAAGGGATGCAGGAACAAAACTCTTATTTTTGGGTGGTAGTCAAACCAAATGTTTTCTGGTGGTGTTGTTGTGAACCTTCCTGTCACACTTGTGTGCAGCAGCCTTTCCCTAGCACAGCTGTCCCATACCTGAAGGCAGGGCAGAACAATCATTCCTGAGCTCCTGCAGCCGATTTTTGCTGACCTGCTGAGTTACCTCATCTTGCTTGTGCTGCTCACTGCAGCAGCTGGTGCCCTGGGACACACCACCAGCTGGAGTTTTAGCTGCTCTAGAGGGTTAAAAGACATCAAAATTTTCCTCTAGGCATTACTCAATTATTGTCATATCTTGTTACCATTTAGTGGTGGGGACAAAAAGCATCAAATGTAGCAAAGTTTACCATTGGTCAAGGCTTACGTATGTCTACCGAAAAAATGGGGAAATTATTTTCTGTAGGGGCTAAGCCAATGTAAGTGGCTTTGTCTGTGTACTACTGGGGTGTGAATTTACCTGGAAATTCTCTCTGATGCGCTGTGGATTGAAACTTTTTGGGATCACCACCACCCCTCGCTGGACATTGAAACGCAAAGCAATCTGTGCTGCGGTCTTGTTGTACTTCTTGCCAATGGCATTCAGCACAGGATCCTTCAGTAAAGGAGGGGAGGACACATTTACCCTGGAAAAAAAAGTGGGAAGGAAAAGAAAAAAACAACAAACAAATTCCTCATCTTTAATGTCAAAACACAGGGCCATCTACTTGTTTGTGAACAGAACACTGCACCTTTTGACAAGTAGGGTGAAAGACAGGAGAAAAGCTTTGGCTCTTAGGTTGGCGGGTTGTCAAAGGCAATTTCCTATGTGATGTCCTAACATCGACTTAGTTTCTCCTTCCTCACCTAAGCCTCACACATTCCCCATTCCAAACACTTGCCTTCTGTTAGGGGACACCTAAGGCAACCTCCTATGCAGACACCTGGCATTCTTTGATGACAGCATGCAGCAGGAGTGTTGAAAGTTAACACTCACAACAGCAATATTTAGACACTGAAGTTCAAAACCATTTTAAAAAATGGGGGCAGAGATATTTTACACAGAGACCCTCTAGTGGAGAACTATGTTTCCTTGGATATTTCCCTTCTATTAGAAATTAACATGGGGACTTACCATGATTCATCCCTTGAGGTTCCCAATGGGCTGTACCCAACAATAACAATGTCATGTTGTCTGCAAAATTCTAGGAGTTTGGGTTGGGTGAAGTAGGGATGGCATTCTACCTACAAGAGTAACATAGAAAGGATGATTAATGAACAGGACCAGAAACAGAAGCAGAAGATATCCCAATATTTGTGAGAGCTACAGATGAGGTGATGCTTTCAGAAAAGGATAGATGTAAATTAGGGAATAGGGAAACTTCATCTGTGGTTACTATTCTAATTGTACATTGCTGGGTGATTGATTTTTTTTATTAATTTTTTTTTTTTTTGGTGGAGAGCAGATTAACATCTGCAACTTTAATTTGGCTGCAGGGAACTTTTATTGGCCCTCTGTGGAAAGGTGTCAATAAGTGGGGATTATGGAGGTGAGGCAAGCTCACTAGACAAGTAGGCTGAGAAGGCAACCCATCTCATGTGTGTCAGCTCTCCCTTTCTCTGCCTCTTGCTTTCAGGATGACTAATCTGGTGTTGTTTTTAGGGAAGGGTTGGCATAAGCTGTCCCAGTTAGAAAGGTGAGGGAGGGTATACAAAAGGTGAGATTATGACCTTGTTGCGAGCTCTGCCCTCCCACATTGCAAACACTGTTCCCTCACAGGCATGGATTTTCTGGCTGTGATCTCAGACTCTGGGAAATGGATGTCTAAAAGGTGACAGAGCAACTACTGTTTGCAGTGGTTGCTATCTGGCAAGTCTGAAGCTATCTGGCACGTCTATGCTTGCTGGACAGCTGCCCTAAACTGTCCTTAATCTTTTGCCTGGTTTTCCTCGACCCCAGGGAACATCAGCAATGCTCAGTGTAGTCTTAGGAGCACGCCAGAAACAGCAATTGCATTTTGCACCCACTGGACACATTAATACCAGGGAAGGGTGCTGGAATTTCCTATTCTCACAGGCAGCCTTTCCCTCCAGGCCAAATACAGAAATGAAAGCTGTGGCCAGCCTCTTTGTCCTGCCCCATGGCCATTCCAGCCCTCCAGGCCACATGCTGGGAGTGGGAAGTTGGTCCCGGTTGGTGCCTGGCCTCTTGTCTATTACTGCTAATGTGGATATTTGTTTGTGCCAGGCGAGTCAGAAGAGCTTCCCAGAGATTTCTAGGAAATGCAGTGACCTGCCAAATGCCAGAGCCAAAGGTACTGGGCACTCAGATGGGTCGCTGCCACTTGTCGCCTTCTCAGAGCCCCGCTGCTGTAATTTAACTCGGATGTGCCTGTCATCCCCACAGGATTGCTCAGTTTGGGCCAGTCACAAAACAGGGTGTCCTTTAACTGAACGTTTCCTCTATCTCTTACAAATGTCTCATAGGAAAAGTACAGGAGAGCAAGTACAGGAAATTCAGGAGCTGCTTCTAATGGCTTTTACACTTGAGAAGCTTGGAATGACTCAGGATCTGTGGGGTTGGGCTGGTGTCAACTAAGGTAGGCATGGCTTCATGGAGGACTGGTTAGCTCTGAATGGCTTTCTTGGGAATTTTTGGACTGGAAGTAAGGTACATAGCAGAGATCTAAGATCTGCTTTGACTAAGCAGTCAGCCTTGTTATGAAGCTTTGGCACAGAGGCACCAGTTTTATAGTCCTGGAGCAGAAACTGAGGAAAGCGACTGCTCCAGAGCCTTCAAATATTGATCTTTAGCCTAGATAGGAAGAGTGATATTCAAGTTAGAAATGAAAGTACAGAGGGCAGCATCTGTGGCAAAGTGCACATCACCTTTCTGTACATGGTGGCTTAGGCTGTGTGTTTGCATTCCCCAAAGGGCAGTGGCACCATGGCAGGCACTGCTCTTCCCTTGCAGCCATACCTGGTTGCTGACAGGTTTGTACTTAAGTCCTGGCTTGTTCATGATCATCTCCAGTTGCCTGCGGTTGAAATTGGATACTCCAATAGACTTTGCCAAACCAGCATCTTTACATGCCTCCAGAGCCTGCAAAGAAAGCAAAGACAAGAGGAGTCCCACAGGTTGGCTTGATTTCTTGAAGTATGCATTTTAGAGAGAGGTGGAAGACAGACCATTATGGAGATGCTTTACTGCAGCAGAACTAACAATTCTATTAGCATGAGGGTTGGTGTTGTCCAGACAAACCAGACTCTATTCTTGTGTCGACCTGCCTTCCAGACCAAACCCTAATGTTTCTTACCTCTGGTGAGATTAGAATTTGTCTGGAGAGCAGAAAGATTTAACCCAAGATATAGATACTTAAGTGCCAGGCAACCACTTTTAAAGAGTTTTGCTTACTTTATGTTGCTTTAGCAGTGCCTCAAAGCTGGAGAAGGAAAAGTGAGCAAAACAGGTTTCTTTCCTGATAAGTCAGTTCACTCCTTTTGATTGCAAGACAGCTTTTCATATGAAGTCTTTATCCAGTAAAATCCCCTAAATATGTGGCAAGGCACATCACAAAACCTGCACTTCAGAAAACTTCAGTACAGTATCAAGCAGAAAAAAAAAAGGCAGAGGGGAGAGAGGGATCCTAGATATTTTGCTCTTTAGACAAATCCTAGTAGCTGAGAAACTCTTATGAATACTGGATATGATGGATATGAATATGTTCCCTGGTCTTTGTTAGCTTCATCTGCTGGGTTGTTAAAGGGAAAGGGGATACTTTCCTACGGTTTTCCCCTTTTCTGCCTGAAACTCTGCAAACAAATAATTCAGTGACGGTTTGAGGCAGAGCAGACCCAACCATGGAGCTGGATGCCCTTCCAGGTTTTGTTATTCTTTCTGTCTCACAGAAGCTGAGAGCAGGGAGGTAAGAGACACTGTGTATTTGATGACCTCTAGTTGGCCTCATATGCCTTCTATCACTCAGTGACAAGTCAGCAAATACAGTCATCAGGATTAATTTTTGCCGGCTAGCATCACACTGAGAGAGTTAAATTATCTGGATTGAGTTGTGCCATTTAAATTTAGATTAATGCTGCTATTTGCAGGCACTGCCCACCACCTATTTTTCTCTTGGCTTATTAGCTGAAGACAGTGGCCTGGTATAGAATAACCTTTACATTAAACACCAGGTCAAAGATGAAAATATAGCAGTGTTGGGAGAGCTACTGCTTTCAACATCTGAGTAACCATTCTGTGAAAAGAGAGGAATGAACTGCATCAGCCAAATTCAAATGTAACATAAACAGCTAATGTGGAAGTCCCCCTTGCCCCTGAGACCTAGGATGGATGGCTCAACTGCCAGTGGAAAGCCAGTTCTGGGCTCTCTCCCCCTTCAAAATTTCACTCAGAATTTCATTCTTCATCTTTATCTGCTGTACTTTGAGTAGACCTAAACTGGGACATGACTATCCAGATCTGGACAGTGGAAGCTGAAGTGGAGCACGTAGTAGCACCTCTTATCTCTCTTAGTGTGAACTGGATGGAATTAGTGATGCTATTTCATCGGGCCTGGTGTAGGAGAGCCAAGCAGCTTTGGCCATGAACTCAATAAGTGTCCATGGCTTTGAGAGGCAGAACTGTGAGGAGATTGCTAGTCTCACTTTTTGCCTCACCCAGGATCCTGAAGCCAAGTGACATTAGGCTTAATGAGACATCTGCCTAAAGGACTAGGGCACACCACAAATAAATGTAGGGTGCAATCTTTCAGGCAAATGCTACTTCCCTCCCAGTTTTCTTACCAGAAAAATCTTGTGATCCCATCTGATAATAAAATTTAGAAGTGAGTGAACTGGTAGTGATGTCAAGGTCTTGGGTGGTTTTTATTTTGGGGGGGGGGTGGNAAACCCTAATGTTTCTTACCTCTGGTGAGGGTAGAATTTGTCTGGAGAGGAGAAAGATTTAACCCAAGATATAGATACTTAAGTGCCAGGCAACCACTTTTAAAGAGTTTTGCTTACTTTATGCTGCTTTAGCAGTGCCTCAAAGCTGGAGAAGGAAAAGTGAGCAAAACAGGTTTCTTTCCTGATAAGTCAGTTCACTCCTTTTGATTGCAAGACAGCTTTTCATATGAAGTCTTTATCCAGTAAAATCCCCTAAATATGTGGCAAGGCACATCACAAAACCTGCACTTCAGAAAACTTCAGTACAGTATCAAGCAGAAAAAAAAAAAGGCAGAGGGGAGAGAGGGATCCTAGATATTTTGCTCTTTAGACAAATCCTAGTAGCTGAGAAACTCTTATGAATACTGGATATGATGGATATGAATATGTTCCCTGGTCTTTGTTAGCTTCATCTGCTGGGTTGTTAAAGGGAAAGGGGATACTTTCCTACGGTTTTCCCCTTTTCTGCCTGAAACTCTGCAAACAAATAATTCAGTGACGGTTTGAGGCAGAGCAGACCCAACCATGGAGCTGGATGCCCTTCCAGGTTTTGTTATTCTTTCTGTCTCACAGAAGCTGAGAGCAGGGAGGTAAGAGACACTGTGTATTTGATGACCTCTAGTTGGCCTCATATGCCTTCTATCACTCAGTGACAAGTCAGCAAATACAGTCATCAGGATTAATTTTTGCCGGCTAGCATCACACTGAGAGAGTTAAATTATCTGGATTGAGTTGTGCCATTTAAATTTAGATTAATGCTGCTATTTGCAGGCACTGCCCACCACCTATTTTTCTCTTGGCTTATTAGCTGAAGACAGTGGCCGGGTATAGAATAACCTTTACATTAAACACCAGGTCAAAGATGAAAATATAGCAGTGTTGGGAGAGCTACTGCTTTCAACATCTGAGTAACCATTCTGTGAAAAGAGAGGAATGAACTGCATCAGCCAAATTCAAATGTAACATAAACAGCTAATGTGGAAGTCCCCCTTGCCCCTGAGACCTAGGATGGATGGCTCAACTGCCAGTGGAAAGCCAGTTCTGGGCTCTCTCCCCCTTCAAAATTTCACTCAGAATTTCATTCTTCATCTTTATCTGCTGTACTTTGAGTAGACCTAAACTGGGACATGACTATCCAGATCTGGACAGTGGAAGCTGAAGTGGAGCACGTAGTAGCACCTCTTATCTCTCTTAGTGTGAACTGGATGGAATTAGTGATGCTATTTCATCGGGCCTGGTGTAGGAGAGCCAAGCAGCTTTGGCCATGAACTCAATAAGTGTCCATGGCTTTGAGAGGCAGAACTGTGAGGAGATTGCTAGTCTCACTTTTTGCCTCACCCAGGATCCTGAAGCCAAGTGACATTAGGCTTAATGAGACATCTGCCTAAAGGACTAGGGCACACCACAAATAAATGTAGGGTGCAATCTTTCAGGCAAATGCTACTTCCCTCCCAGTTTTCTTACCAGAAAAATCTTGTGATCCCATCTGATAATAAAATTTAGAAGTGAGTGAACTGGTAGTGATGTCAAGGTCTTGGGTGGTTTTTATTTTGGGGGGGGGGTGGTTTAAGCAGGGAGGTGTTGGTTCCTTTTCATTTTAGTTGGGTTTTTTGGTTGATTGTTTGGTGGGTTTGTTTTGTTTGGTTTGGTCTTTTTTTTNTTTTTTGTTTTTTTTTTTTTTTTTTTTTTTTTTTTTTTTTTTTTTTTATGGTGAGCTTTAGGGCAAAATCTGTTTTTTCCAAGTGAAGATTTTAATTTTTTTCAAGATGACCTAGTCTCTTCTGAGGGCTCCAACTTTCTCTTTCTGTGAAGATCTGATAAAGGGGAAGGATTGGTAAAAACCCAAGGATAAAAGCTTCAAGTAGTGAATGTAGAGTGCACTCTCTTAAAGAGGGAATGTGGATGTCTGATGTTTCAATTATGTTTTGTTATAAAAATAATTAAATGACAGCAAAAAGAGTCATGCTTAAGGATATAAGTAAATTTTATCTATTCAGCTAGTAGAATTCGATCCATTTGCCCTGGCAATTTGCTTCAGCGGTGTTTATGAAAACCACAAGTAAAAAATGGAATGAATATCTATGAGTTTAAAGCATATATGGATGGATGTTGTGTTTGCTTACCTCCCAAGTGGCACATAAGTCTGTCTCATGGTAGATAAATTTTCCATTTTCATCTTTTGGGTAGAGTGCATCTCCAGGCTGAAAAGTAAAACCATACTGCTGTGCTTTAAAGAAAAATTTTTCACTCCTTAGAGCAAAAATTTTTTCACGAACTCTCTTTCTACTAGTAAACAACAACAACAAAAAGGAATAGTTTTCTGAAACACCCTAAGTTCAGCAGGTCATTCATGCTGGGCTTACCACATCCTCGTCTGCTAGATCATCCTTGGATACACTCCTGAACTGTCACATGAGAGTACACTCAGGGGTTCCTGGATGGCCTTGTTTTGCAGTAAACTTTTGACCTTTATCTTATGCCATTTCAAAAGACTTGTCTCCTTCCAAAGGACTGGGTTAGAGTACCAGCCTGTATTCTCTTCTTCCCTCTTCTTTTTGGCCCTTCCCTTGTCTCCTGCTAGTGTCCTAGGCACTTGGGAACTGGACTAGGCTGGTACTCTCCCCAACAGCTGGAAGGTCCAAGAGCTACTATGAGTAAAGGGCTATGGGTATAGCTAACCCCTTAAGTGCATTACCCACCTTTTTTTGGGCACTAGAAACTCCTTCCTCCAATCTCTATACTCTGTAGGCTTCAGAGATGATTTATGAGCTGATATCTCACAAGCACAGCTTTCTCTTATTTGCTGGTCGTTTCACTGCAGTTGCAGGCAATGCATTAACACCTCCCTCCCTTGTGTCTGATCACAATTTCACTTTTGTGTTTTGCTGGGGTTTGGTTTTTCTTTTTTTTGAACAAAAACCCTTCAGTGATGTTTGACATTTGATCTGACTTCAAACCACTACATTTCAAAGGCCTGAGTACAAGATGTTGACGTGGTAACTCCTTGGAAACATGCAGCTGTGACTAATATGATCAGTAACTATCACCTCCCAATTCAGTAGAGTTCAAATCCAAGGCATTTAATGGGAAAAGTGAGCCTAAGGAAAACACAGCCTCAGATTTCAGAGGGCCAAGATCTCAGTTACAGGCATAAGCCTCTCTCCTCCAAATGTGCTGATTTTTCTCAGAGAATTCCCCAAAGACAACTTGTTTCTTTTGTTGCTCTGTCTTGCTGGAAAAAAGAATATCTTGACTAGAAGGACGTAGGTAGCTGTTGGGTACATTTTTTTTCTATTAGAAGGCAAAATGTTTGCCATCATATCAGGTGGAAAAGCTTTATTTGCAAAACCACCCTATAGTATTTTGGAACAAACCATTCATCCCATGATACCCCAGCACCCTTTCCAAGGACTGCAAGTTCAACATATTAAACAGGTGGACCTGTTTAATTTTAGTAAATTAGTCTGAATTCAGGACCTGTTTACTCTGTACCACTTCTAATTCACTAGCTTCTATTCAACTTTTTTTTTATAGTAGTCAATAGGCAGCAATTATATCATCTAATTTACCATCTTCCCATTTTCCTCTATCATTTGTGTTTTAAAAATGAACCAAGCAGGATGAATGGTGCTTGAAGATTAACTTCTCTTGACTGAGATGTGGTGTGAACTACTGTAGTTTTCTACAGTGATCAATTCTTCCTTCTACCTGCAGAGAACTCTGCAAGTTGTTGAAGTACAGTTGTCTCTGCTCAATAGTCTCCAGGCAAAACTTTCTCTATCAAGCTATCTTTTTATGAAGGGGAATTTCTGAATGGAAGAACTGCCTGCAGATGGATAAAGTGCTGAGAGAAAGGCAGTGCTAGTTATGAGAGAAAGGGTTGTGGTTATGTGGTCTTTGAAAAGGTCTTTCAGAAGTCAGTCATGTATTTTAGCTCTGGGTTCTCATGACTACACCATACCAGTCACCCTAGAAATGCTGATGTCTTTTCTTGCACTTCTCTTGGAGATAGCCTTGTGTTTTACCCTGGGTGAAAGGTGGCTTGTTACCATGCTGCTGTATGAGTGCTGAAGTTACTGTGGCAACACCCTACAGTCACTGCCATTATGTGGGATCACATCTGATGGTGTCATGTTGAAGTCTGGAGGCACTCCAAAAGATACCAGACCACTTACTTGTCAGCTTAAAACCCAGCAGCTGTTCACCACTGGGAGGAAAAGTCCTGCTCCCATTATAATAATTTTCTCACCAACACACATGCAGGAAGACAAGTCTGCACATTCTCTTGCTTTCATAAATGGTCTTTGACAAGCAGGCTTTCTCAGGAAAGCAATTTTAACAACCTGTGAATGCCTGTCCAATAAGCAGAAGGGCAACAGGAAGTCAAATAGTGACACCAGTGGTCTGTTTTGAGTTATTCTTCTAAAATTACAAGATACTTGGATGAGACTTGCTCAGTGTAATGCTAAAATATCTGTTTTCCTGTCAGTTGACAGAATCATTCTGTTGGGATGGATTTGCAGATCATTTAGTGCACAAGTTGAAGCTTACTGATGAATCAGTCATCTTAGAAGAGTCCCCTAAAATACCTGGTGGGTATGAGCTCCCCAGGCAGAGGGAGTGCACGTGGTGGCCTGGAGGAGACCTATTTCTGCTGGTTACTGCCTTGCTAGGGTGGAGGAGCTGAGCAACACTGCTGGGGGCTGAAGTCAGGAAGGACTAAAGTCCTGGATGGGGAATCTCTGTGAGGAAAAAATACAGGGAGGTGTAGGCTAATGTTGGTAGGTCAGCCAATAATTTCACCTCATGTGGTGGCCATTGTTGAGCTATTGAAAAGCAGTGGGCCTTTGCTGAGTGGTGCCCTCTGAAACCATAGTTCTCTTACTCTGCCTGAAAGCCCTGACAAATTGCTGGCTGGGCTCTGCAGGGGCGAGTTTCCAACTGCCTTCAGGGTGGTACTGTAAGTCCTGTCAAGTACTGCTTCCAAGCAGAGACTGCTTTTGCTAGCCTTTGGGGAGGAAAGCACCAGTGTTTGCAGGCTAGGGAGGAGTAGGAGTTTCTTAGAGTTACACCTGCATGCTCCTCATCAAAGGCAAACATCACAGACAGGATGGGTGTATTTTTGAGTGAGGGAGCAAAGAAAGGAAACCTGTCACCACTGCAAAAGGATGGGTTTTTTTCATTTTGTATTTGACATAGAAAACTGTATATTTTTCAGGAAGAAAGTGACTTATTTTTTTCTGTCCTCTCATGAGAAACATGAATGAATCTCTAGGTCTGCTACTCCTTTAACTACTCAGGATTGTTGATACAAGCCTCAGGGAGTCAGATGTACATTACTTTAAAGCCAGCTGTCTCTATCTTTATATTGTGAGACAATGACCTTCACTATGTGGGAGAATGAACTACTAAAGAATACAAACACAAGAAAAGGGAAACAGGAAATTGCTAGTGGTGGGAAATTTTCAAAAATGTACCCAAAAGGATTCCATACGTGTGACTGTATAAATAAAATTTTAATATCAGAGTCTGGTTACTCCTATACAGGTCTTAATAGGATATGGCCTCCTCAGGGGAAAAAAAGGGCTGCAAGTGTAATGTGATAGCCTCATTGGTAAATTGCTTCCTATCTGATAGTTCTGGTAATTTGAAGTCTGCAGCAAAATATGATTTTAATAATTAGAGATCTACCTTTCTTGCAAAAAGAGGCCAGTTTAGAGCTCAAACCTTGTTCAGAAACAATTAACCAACTAATTGCCTGACCCTATACTCTCTTAGAAGAAGGATTTAATTAGTTCAAAACCACTTAAATGTTTTGAATTTCATTATCTTCATTTCATTTGCCTTCATGTACTTGTGGAGGAAAATTGTAAAGCAAGGTAAAAAAGCTGTGAAAGCAGAAAGTTCATGGACTTGCAAGAGGGAGGCATGCAACTGTGATGTGAGCTCCCTGCATTCAAAAGTTTTGCCTACAAGTTGCCCAGAGCCAGCAGTATGAGGGAATATCAGACTTGAACATTTAAGAATGAGAGATGGACAACCCATGTTTGGCACCAGTTGGGATCTAGTGAAGCTGAGTGCAGCATTTATGGAGATAATATCCATGATTTGCCCAGGAACTTTAACTTGGGACAGAGTAAGAAGACCAACTTGGTGACTTTTTTACCTTTCCCTCTCTGAACTTTGCCCCTGGCCTGTTGCTGCTCTGTAGGACCTCTCTTCTCATGGCTCAGACACGTGTACTGCCCAGCTATGGTAATTTCTCAGGGTAGGAACTGCTCAACAGTTGGGAGACCTGTCCTTCCAGCAGAAAGACTCCAAGCAATGTCTCTCCTGGACTGTTTTCATACCACCTATAAGCCTCTCTTTCAGTGGGCAGTGCACAGAAATACATGTATGCAGTATATATAAAAAAATATATGTTATCTGCCCAAAATGCTATTGACAACATAGGCTGGAAGCTGCAAGGAATATGCAAGATGGAGACCTTGGTTCAAGCTAAGTTCATGCACTTTTTCCAAGCAATTTTTTCTTTTTACCTTAAAAGCCATTGGCAGCTCAATAATGTAGAGGTCAACATAGTCCAGCTGCAGGATCTTCAGGGTTTTCTCCAGCGTGGGACGCACCAGCTCTGGGGGGTGGCAGGTATTCCATAGCTGAGGAGGCAAGCACAGGCTTTTCTTGGGTGGCAGGAGGAACAGTGAACCAGCTGAAGCCCCCCAACACATACTTCCTCCCTCTTGCCCTTCTGACAGAGCCCATTATGCAGAGTGCAAAGGCATCGTGGTCTCCATCCCAAGGCAGAGGTGACAGCCTTACCTTGCCTTCTGTCAGAGACAAGTGCAGAGCTTAAGACAGAAATTTTTGCCCAGAATTGAGGAAATGTTGACCCAGTAAAGCTATTACGTCTTTTTTTTATTACAACACAGGTTCTTCTGAGCTGAGCATACTGCAAACTCTTGCTCAATAAACTTAGATTCCTTTTGTTTTCCAAGCATATGCTTTCACTGAAAAACTTTGTTCCCACAAGGAATCTGTGGTCAGTTTTATGCCTGAAGGCAGAAGCTCAGATCATGTGAGTTAGCTATTGAGCAGCCCAGCACCCAGCACTAAGAGAATCTTCTGGTTTTCTCCTGTGGAGCCTGAGTGACTGTCTGACCTAGGGAGGTTTTCTCTTATTCCCCAGTCCTCACTGGGAAAATGTGTTTGTGTTTAGTCACTGTAATGCAGGTGTGAGTAGTTAAAGCACAGTCTTCTGTCCCTCTTTAATGCAAACTGCTTCCTTTCAGGGTTATGCCCCGAGGTTGCTATGGAGTGTGCTTAGCTGGTGAGTGTTCAGGACTATCTCTAACTGAACTCTGCTGATGCAAGTCTCTTGCAAGAATAAAGCCATAGCATGGGTAATTAGTAACCAAGAGCTCTTTGTAAACTGATTGAGTTTTGTCGATTTTAACTGCAGCAGAATTAACACACAATAGAAGGTTTAAAGTGCCATTTGAATGCACACAATAAGTTGGGCTATTTTCTTTTATTTTCCTTTTTTTTTTTTCCAACTTACAAAAGTAACATGTGGAGTCACGTTGAGGTTTTTGTCATTTTTGTTGGTTGGAAAAACCTGCTGTTTGCTGGTATGGTCATTGTCTAGTCAGTTCTGCCACCAAAGCTGATAGCCACTGCGTGTCAAGGTACAGAATGAATTTGTTCTAAAGACACAAAACTTGAGTTGTGATTTATGGGAGATAATATTGATTATAGATGTTAAAAGGCATAACTTGTGTAAGCTTTAAGTTATTTTAGATGCTTGTTTTGTTTTAAAACTATGTTACAGTTATTCCCTGGGAAAACAATCTGCTCAGTTTTGCCCACAGAAGCAAGGACATATTAAGTTGTACTGAGAGCAGGACATCTGACCCTGCCCTAAAGGGACAAACCAATACACCTGGAAATTCATACCAGGCTTTTCTTAACTGTATGCTGCAAGTTGTGAAGAGTTTATGATCAGCAGACAGTGGTAAGAGGCTAAGGTGTACCACAGTAAGAGGACCAAGGTGCTGTTCTCAAGAGTTTTAAGTTGTTCCACTAGATTTACTGAAAACCTTTGATCTATGTGGGTTTTTGAAGCATTTTACTTATTTTTGCAATATTAGCTTAACTTTTATTTAAGTAAGGAAATGACTTTGTAGACAGTTCATGTCCAGTTTGTTACTGTGTTTTAGAAATTTGGTAACGTGAGATGTATTGCTTAGAAGTAGTTTTTGAGTGCCCCTTTCTTGCCCAGTTCTATTGAGCTCAGCATCTGCCAGTGAATATATTTCCCTGTAAAAACTGCAGAGGTTCTGAAGAACCAGCCTTTAAAAACAGCAAACATTTGTGCTATGTTAATACATCGATGCCATGGAAACTTGAGAGTTTCATAACTGTTTTCATGATTTGTACAAGTTATTGTATTATCTACCTAAGCAGAACCCATGTTTGAGCAGTCAAAGCTGCCAGCTGGCTTTGGCATTTTAGGACACCACATTTCCTGGAAATGTTACTTCTAGTTTAATGAAAGAAATATCCTGGGATGAAAGAGGAGACCAGAAAGGTCTTGCTGTATAAGCCAAGTGAGATGTTGGCAGTTGATATAAAACCTCTAAAATTTCTGGATGCTGTGCTGCTCTGCCTGATCAGGCAGCCAGCAGTGAGAGCCAAGTGCAAGTGCTGATGATTTCAACTGGCAGATGCAGCGCGATCACACCAGGTCACTGTTCCAGTTCCTGCCACTCAGCAGGGCTGCTCTCGTCAGTCCCTGCTGATGGATCAGCCTTCCATCTGCAGCTTCTTTCTTGAGGAAAGATCTGCACCAGGGGCTTGAGTCTGAAGGCTCTTGGGAATTTCCAGTACTTCTGATATCAGTAAGGCAGAAAACATAACTAACTTCTGTAGTGCCTGCTGCTTCCAAGAGTGGTCTGTGTACCTGCCATGTTTCCTAGAAGATGCAATTGTTCATATCAATCAGTTACTGATCAATGCCTGAAGTATCTACTGGGTTGGGATTTGCCTGTAGTTTGTAAGGTACTTAGGTTTGTGAGGTACATTAAACTAAAGATACATGAGGCAAGAGAGATCCATTCCCCACCTTCTAGTAAGTTCAGAGCTGCTGTGAAAGCTTTAGGTGAAACCTGTGAAAATCCTAGTTAGTTGCAGAGTATTTTCTGTTTCTGCCTTTGAACTCCTTTAAAGATTGTAGAAATGTTATATGGACTATCACCCTGAGCAGGTGATGTTTTGTCAAGCACAAAGAGGACAAAACTGTAAGAGAAATCCATGTGTGTCTCATCTGAGACTGGGAGCACAGGCATTGGCTGTTGTGGGTACTATGTGTTGCAGCCCTGGAACTTGCAGGTCCTGCAGTTTTCCAAATGACTCAATGTTTAAGTAGTGATTATTGACTACAAAATTCATCTGGTGATTAGATCAGACAAATGAATACAAAAAAGCTTAATAAATAAATGAAGTTTGGAAATTTTACAAGGATATGTGTTTTCATAGAGCCTAACGGTGATATGGGCAAATAAACTGCAGGGGAAGCAGTTGAGAAAGTTAAAATACTCAAAATTGTTAGGACATCTGGTTCTAACCTTTTGGCACAGCTTGGTAGTTTTGATTTGTAATATTACTGATAATTTGCAGTAATGAAACTATAAAACTGCTGAAACCAAATATTTCACTGATCCAAATCTACGTATTTGGCATATGAAAGACTGAGAAATTCCTCTGATAAAGTCAGAGAATTTGAGAACGTGAGGTTTTTCTCAGAATGGCAAAGTTGTTATCAGTAGAACCAAGAAGGAAACTTGGAAAAGAGGTGCATATTTTACAGATTGGAAATTGCTGTACTTGGAAATTGGCCTATAGCTGCTGAAAATCCACTTGGTCTGCAAACTATCCAATCTGAAGCTTAGTTTTCCCAGATCATAGAACTTAACTAAATTTCTCACAGTAAGCCAGGCCTCTCATCCCATGGGATCTTTCACTCTAGGAACAGTGGTGTTTATTTGCAAGTCTGTTGAGTAATTGTGGATTACGTCTTATTTGGGAAAGGAGAAAGGGAAAATATTAGGCTGATATGTTCAAAGAAGCACTGCAGGAAGGACTATTTGAGGCCCTAAACTCCCTTAGAAACTGGACAGGCACCATCAGTCTTTATTCTGCAATGTGCAATGTGCTCTCATACCTGGGGTAGTTCATGGTAGTCATGACAGCTTTTGTCAAACACTTCACTGGACAAGAGATTTCATTCTTTTAGGAGAGAGTCAAGTCATAGAGCTACTACTTGAATGTATAAAATAGCTCGTGCATTAGTCCAGCCTCACTGCTCTCTAACAGAAGTGTAATGACATCTTCTCTCCAAGTAAGTTGATTCATCATCCCAGAACTTTTTAATGGCAGGTGATACAGTAACTAAGGGTGTAGCTTGATGAGTAATTTTCTGGCAGTAGTACCAATGTAGGCTCTTGCTCTTCTCCTGTACACAGACACTGGCATGCACGTGCTTGCTCCCACCCCTTTCATTGTGCAACCTCGTGGCAAACCTGTGCAGGGAATTGCTCCAATAGAAAATATCTCAGTTGCAGGATCATTGTCTGGATGGGGCTCTGTGTGTGACAACACAATGTGTGGCACAGTAACAGGTTAGGCGGCACTTTAGGCTGAATGTGGCCATGGTCTTAACTTGCAGGTGCCTACAATACTGAACAGTAGGGATGTTGCATGGTTCCCACTGCTGTCAGGGATTTAAACAGAGAACAACAGAGAACAACAGTTCCCTGTGCCTCACAGCAAACCTAGTGTTCATAAAGATCTGCAGCATGCTAGTAATGCTAGGAAAGAAAAATAAAGGATGTTGGATCTGGAAGGAAGCATTCCAGATGTTGACCGCTGGCATTCTTAAGAAAGACCATTCACGGAAATCCTGGATTTAGCGTAAATAATCTGAGTGCAGGTTCTCACCTTGCCACAGTAAAAAATGTCTTCTCTCTTGATCTTGCCTTCAGCAATCTTCTCCCGGATGGCTTGTCCCACTTCATGCTCATTGAAGTAGACAAAGGCTCCGTCGATGTGGCGGTAACCAGCATCGATGGCAGTCTTCACTGCCTCCAGGCAGGAACCTTTGGGAGTCTGATGGGAGAAGGAAAAGGAACATAGTGTCAGCCTACTGCTTAGCTCTCCTTCTGTGCTGAGATGCGTGCAGGATTTGTGGTGTAATTCATCCTGAGTGACCATCCCAGGCAACCATGTTCCAACTTCTAAATAAAAAAGTGCTGTGCACTTTTTCTCAAAATTGTTGAGCATGTAGGATTTGACTGGGAAAAGGCAGCCAAGCAAAAAAACTGTCTCACTGCCTCTGTGAAAGAGACAATACTAGTGTCCTCAGGAAGTAGAACCAAATGCATTTGATGTGAAAATAATTTCAGAATTTCTTATCCAGAGAGCAAGGGTTTTCCTACAACAGCCAATTGATAAAATCCCATAGTCAAGGGGAAAATGACTTTTTGGTTGAGCAGAGTTGGCCAACCACCTGCTGATCAATGGCTGTTTGAATAGCTTGGACCTTTCAGCAGTGCAGGCATTTGGATTTGACTTCTTTCTCCTCAAATCAACTTACCATTGTTGGTATCACAATCTGAAGGTCAGGACTATCTACTGATATTCCCAGTTCTGAACATCTGCTTTATTGTGTGGTTAAGAAACAGTAGTTGCTTTAGTGTATATTTATATACATTTTACTGCTTCAGTTTAAGATGAGCCCAAGAAACTTCCTAATAAGTGACATTTTTGTACTGTATGCTGCATTTATGTTTGCTCATCACTGCCAGAATTCAGAGTAAGCTTGTTTTTTCAGAACAGTCATATTTTCCATATTTTCCATTAGCCAATGTGGCATGCAAAATTACATGTAGACCAAACTAAGCAAAAAAGCATAAAACTGGCTACTGAAATTATTTGTCTGGTCACTAAAATTGTAGTGAAAACAACTTATGGTTCCTACACTTTTTATAATGAGAGAGCAGCTCTAAGTGGTGGTGGCCAAGGGCGTGGAACAACGCTATTCTCCCATCCTTTTCATGGGCATTACTCTGCTGCAACAGGGACATCTGATTCACTTTAACAAAACCTGAAATAGGGCAAGTAAAACTGCTCTGCTGTGCTGCTGTCTGTCAACAAAAAAAGGCAAGAGTTGGATTTTGTTACCTGCAAGTGGAGAGCCAAGACCACAGTGCTTCTCCTGTGAAGAAAACAGATGCCAAAAGCATCTGGAAATGAGACAGTATGAACAGAGGATGTCAAATTTGTTGGTTTTGACAATGCTGGGGAAGGAGAGAAGCAGGACTGGGAATAAGAGTTGTTGGGAAGGACCACTTTTTACCATAGAAATAGCTCTCCTTCCTCTCTCTCCTAGCTGTCCTTTTACAGCTGGCACTGGCCTGGATGTCCATGAGTTTGTCATGAAAGAAACAGCTGCTCTTCCACTACCTGCTGAACTAGAAGGTATGAAACTCACAGCTGCTATAGGATGCTTCAATGATTAAGGAAATTGGTCTTCCCTTCCATGTTCATGAAAGAAAAGTCTTTGAGGGACTGCTGAAGACACCTGGGGATGTCTTCATCCCTGTCTTTCAGTCCCAGAACTGTAGGCTGGTGACAGATCATTCTGGCATAATGGGACCATATTCCAGCCCTCTTGCTCAGTGCCTCATCTTGGCTGACTCTGAGGGACACAAAATGGACCAACTTCTGTTTGGACTTGGGAGGAACTTTCTGCTCTAGCACGCAGTGCCTAAAGGTTACTTAAGATGCAAAGCTGCTCACACGTGCTCTGATTTATTACAGACCTGAATGAGGGCTGAGAAGCAAAATGGCACAGTTTGGCACTCTAGAGTATTTACAGCAGTGATGATGCAATACTGTGTGCTTAATTGAGGGAGACAATGAAACACTTGTTTCAGTGCTTTGTTGCTTTCATTATGGAAGTCTCCCCAAGCATGCTTGGCCCTTGGCAGGGCCCTTTCCTGGTTGTTGGTCAGATGTAATGAAGACCACGGCAGCTACAGCTTTTCAGGCACACTCAATGGCTACTTTTCACTTGGGGCACGCCGGGCAGCGTTACAGAAGTGCGAGGCACGGAGCAACAACAGCCTCCAACATGTTCTCTGCTTTGTCCCTGCCTGAACCTGCAAGAGAGGATTTGAGAGAGGCATCAGGATGAAAGCTCTGACACGAGTATTACAAGCCTGCAGTGACTGATGACAGTAACTCAGACCTCTGCCCCAGCAATGAGCTGCACGAGGCTGGAGCCACAGCTGCTGACTGGCACAGAGCAGCAGGGCTCAGCTGAAAGGTCGGTCTGGGGAGCTCAAGCCTAAGTGATTATTAGTTATCTGGAAGACAAGTATATTTCTAAAAATGCTATCAGTGTTTTTTCTCTCTGAAATGTGATTTTGCAAACAGTGTGTCTTCTAGCCTGTTTGACTTTTACCATCCAAGTCTGTGAAAGCAGAGCATTTAGAGGACAGTGATGCATTACCATAATATAGATTTGGGAAAAAAAAAAACAACTTTCTTTTTTACTTTACTTACTAAAGAGACTGAAAATGGGATATGAACCCAGTACTAGAATTTCCCCTCTTCACACTCTTGAGAGATTGCACAAACACAGCTCCCTATTGTTTCCTGACACTGTAAACTAAACTCTACCAGGCAAGGAAATGTTGATTATTATTATCTTTTCTCAGTCACCAGGGCCCATTTGATCAGTAAGAAAAACAGGAGTAATAGGTGAGGAAAGGTAAAATCTCACATGTAAGGGAACAGCACAGTTTGAGACATGGAAGGAGAATAGGATAGAATAGAGGGAAATGCTTGCAGTTACTGCATATGCTTTTGGCTGAATCAGTTGACTTGTGTTAGAGCTGAACTTCTGTGTATTTCTTATTTTTGACATGGAACTTACATCTGTACAAATAATCTTGTGAAAGACTCCTCCATCTCAAGGAATAGCCTTATTCTTTAGGGGTTTGGGGTTGCTTTTTTGGATCAGGTCTTGATTACCAATGGTTGGAAATAGGCTTATATATATTATATATATATA
>WEIU01023453.1:125249-138513 GCA_013389925.1 Aegithalos caudatus
ATATATATATATATATATATAATATATATGTTTTTATTGCACTAGCCCATTTCATCCAATGTGGTATATTAGTTCTGAACAGATTCTGGTCTAAGGTGCTTCATATAAAATGCAAAACAATCTAGGGAACAGTTTTTGGAAAATATTGCCTCTATTGAACCATCCCAGCTGAAGGTCTGAGACATCTGTGAGTCTGGAAACTTTATACCATATGTTTATTTTCATTCTAATGGAGAAACTATCATTTCTGGCATTTCACATATTTAATCCTTCCAATCCTGCAGTAATGGGCTGTGGTAAACTGTGCTGATGAGTTGCACAGGCTAGTCATGTTGTGGTATTGCCACTTTTTACAAGTGTTGCTTTAGGTGTCGTATCTTGTTTCCTGACAAACCACCACTGCTCATCCATCTTTCCATCAGAGAAGGCACAAACCTGGATCTTTCCCCTCTACTTAGCTGCTCAGTCTAAGGTGTTTAAATCTCTTCTGTCTTTCATTGTTCTTCAGCAGTGACCAGACAAAAGTTTACAACTGAAAACCATTTTTTAATAATAAAATACTAAAACTTTTATTTAAATGCAGATAGAAATTTGTGATGCACCTATGTTGTATAAGGGTTGGCACCACTTATCACAGCAGCTGATGGAACAACACCTCCCAGGCTATTTGGCCATGGGCAACCACCTTATTCAACCCAGAACTCCAGACCTCTTCTCTCTCCCTCCTGCAGGTTATACTCTTATAGTACACTACCTAAAGTGCAGCTGCCTATGCTGCCTACTCATTCCAGGGAGGACTTTATTTTTGTACAATTTCTGAATGAGCAGGGCTCACTTTTAGTACAAATACTAGATGAAGTACTGAAATATCTCTATGTCATAAATCTTTGTGCTTTGTTAGTAGTAATTCAGGACTCTCTAGCTTCAGCCTAAAGACAAATCTGTTTCTTTATTGCTTTTTATTGAATCATAGATAAGAGGCGTTCTTGATCCTTCGCCATAATTAATGTTTCAGCTTCTAATCAGCATGCCTTGCACCTATGCTACTTTGATAAAGGACCTGCTTTAGAACTGGAGTTTTATAACCACTTGTGCACTGTAAGTCAGATATTTATCTTCAGTGCTTTTGCAGACAGTCACTAATTTGTGCCAAAGAACCATATTAAATTTATTGCACGTTTTATGATAAAAGAATAATTGTTTGGTTGACTAGGAGGACTTGCTCAATCACTAATAAATGTCTTCAATAGCATCTGTGTTATTTTTTAGATCATAAAGTTCAAGGAAACAAGAGACACAATTATTCCCTCTGTGGAAGACCAGACAGCTACAGAAGCTGAATATCAGACAGCACTGCCAACCTTCTAGCCCTAGTACAGTAGAAGCCATGAGAGAAATAAACTCAGAGCAAAAACAGAAGTGAAAGCATCATGTCTAGTCACTCTAACCCTCTGATACTGATTCCTTTGACAAAAAGATAACAAAGAACATTACTAGCATAAAAAGAATAACTGGAAGATTGTGTTTCTAAAGAGGACTGAGACAAAAGGGTCATTGTGAAAAATTTTGTACAAATGTAGTAACCTATAAACACTGGTAACCTAGTGTAATAAACTAGCTTTGCTTTGCTGGCATAGCAGAGACTGTATCAGTCAATCCCCTCTATCAATCAGTAGCTTGTAAACTGGCTGATTTACCATCATGCATGACTGATTTAACTGGTATCTATTTCCTTGAGGCTCCATGATAAATAAATCTAACAGAAGGGCTGGAGGAGCAGACTTAGATATGCACTTTCACTGAAAGAAAGGCAGGAGCAATTTGGCCCCTTCTGCACAGATGAAGTAGCCAACTGGCCAGTTACCACTTTCTGTAAGTCTGAAAAAGCAATGTGCTTCATCAATTCTGTCTGTCTGAAAGGGTTTGCTCTCTTTTTCCTCTGAGACCATAAACTTTCCTAATTTTTAATGTTTAATCCAGACACCTTCCATCAGATCCCATTTTGTCAAAAACTATTCTCCCTACCATAGAAAATGGTTCAGCTTCAATTTTGTTCATGAGTGCACATGACCAAGCCACAGGAGAATATTTTTGTGCAGGCATACCCATGAATTTTTCTCTTCCCACTCAGCAGTACAGTGTTTGCTCAGCAGTGTTAGTGGTTGTCTGACTTATTACTGTTATTTAGTGTCACAGTTCAGCTGCCCACCAATTCTTTTGCTTTTTTCTATAGCATCTTTTTCTGGTCAGCAATTTCCTTTAGCTTTCCAGCTGATTAAGAGGGTTATCTCCAAAGATAAAGCTAACAGGACACATTGGCAGTAGATTATAATCTTGCAAAACCATGTGAACTGCTACTGTAGCTACTGTTTTTATGTTGTAATATCAGTATCGCCATTTATTCCTTATTAGTGCGTACAGTAAAGGAAAACAGTCTGACTCAGACTCCCAGACTCTGCTCTGCCCTGTTTTACAGGAGCAGCTTTACAGTGTTGCAGTAGTGTCAGCAGCACAGGAGAGCAAAGGAAGCAGCACCTCAGGGAAGAAGCCCTTTACCTTAGTCCTGACCATCTCATCTGTTTAATGCAATGCTTTGCAGTCTTTCAGCTGGGAATAGTGATCCTGGGGTGAAAAGCCTGAAGTGTTAGGAGACACAGGGCCATCTTCTGGAAAAATCTGAGTTTAGCTGCAGCAGAGTTACACAAGACATCCAAGCCATGGGCCAAGTGCTCCAGTCCAAACCTATAATTTAGGATGTGGAGCTGCTGTTTAGGAATCTTAGTCAGCTAAATACAGGAAGGAGAAAGTAGGTACATTCCTGGGCTCAGGGCCTCCTTCATCAGACCTCGGCACTCACACACAGATTCTTATGCAAGTTTCTAGAAGCCCAATTGCTTATTTCCATTTGCCTGTTTTCTGGACAAACTGGCAAAAAGGATTGGCTTAAGATGTTAGGAACAGAGCATAGAAAGCATGTGTACTGAAGGTGCTGCAGGAAAGCACAGGTTGAGTTTACAAAGCCAGAGGATACGAGCCACACAAGGGTACATTCTTAGAATTGTTTAATCTT
This sequence comes from Aegithalos caudatus, assembly GCA_013389925.1. NCBI lineage: Eukaryota > Metazoa > Chordata > Aves > Passeriformes > Aegithalidae > Aegithalos > Aegithalos caudatus. Next base: position 128,320 of record WEIU01023453.1, read on the forward strand.
GTAAAAGAGACGCTGTACTGTACACCTCTTTCTTGGAAAATGTAACCGCCAGCACATCCCTCTCTCTCACACACAGGAAAATCTGGCTTTCATCCCCCGGAAGCATTGGCAGCCACCATCCAGGAAGCAAAACCCAGCAAAGGGTTCTCTGCAAAAGTAGGTAGAGCTGGGAATGGAGGCAGAGGACACAGCTAGGAGCCACAGGCTGCTGTGCTGGCCCAGAACTTTGTTTTGTGTCATGCACTGTGTTGTCTTGGAAGGCAGAGGACAGCAAACATGCACAGAGAAGATGGGGGGGAATGGTGTCACTTGTGGCCTTTTGTCACACCATGAAGGAAGGTGGAAAAGGGGTGCCTTTCTCCTCTTACTTGACTGCTCTATCAGTGGTCTGAAGCATGGGGTTTGTCCATACAACAGAAATTAGATTTCATAACTGCAGATTTAGCATTTCTAGAATTCCTGTGACATTGTTATTCTAGGATTTAACCAAAGCTGTCTTCAGGAAAGCCTTATTATTGTAGCTGGCAGAGGGTGCTGGAGTTATTTTTAACACTTGATTGCAGAATCCTCAGTTTTAGGAAAGCAGCAACTTTTCACTTGACACAAAGTAAGTTAATGCAAGGTGAAGCTAAAGAGCTGCCATACCTTTCTGCTGGCAGCTAGAGGATTAAAGCAAACGAAGAACATGCTGTGCACACCTGGGTTCCTGTGCTCACAGTGTTAGTGGGGTGGACTGGGAAAGTTTCCTGAAGAGCTGGAGGACACAACAGCCAGCTGGCTGGCCCTGTAAAGCCTGGATCTATCTGGGAGGGTGGGTGCTATCAAAATACCCTTCAGACAAGCAATGCAACACAGGGATGCATGAGGTACAAGTGGAAGATAAAGCACCAGCTTGTTCAATAAAAGAGAAGAAAAGATTGCCAGTACCTCTTCTGCTTCATTCCCTAGAGTTACAGGGGAGAGGTTTCTGGCGCCAGTTCGAAGAAGTGTTTGCAAAGGCAAATGTAAAACTTGGGGAATTCCACCACCTAGTTAGCTGAACCAACAAGAGTTGGCTTCGAAGCCTAGAGAGGCATTTTCTGCACAGTGCTTTCAAGTTGTGACAAATCTGGCCTCCTAGGTCAACCAAAGAGACTATCCAGATGTTAGCTTCCCACATGAGCTGCAAGAACATGCTCACACTGTTTTTTGGAGAACTGTGGGGAACCAGGGACAGAGAGGAGTGCACAGCCATGTTTAACTCCATGTATGGAGTCGGTCAGGGACATTTTAAAAATGGAGCTTTGCCTGGAAAATTGGGCTCTAAATGTTCTTGCCAAAAAGCGTATCTTTCAGTTGTGGTAATCCCAATTACTCACAGGGGTTCAGTTTTTCCTCTCTTCAACAATGCCAGTGATTCCCTGTCTCATCTTCTGTAAAACAATCTTCTTAACTTTTATTTAGATAGAATGTCTTTCCCTGTGGCTTTTGAATGGGCTTTAAAAAACCCCAGCATATTTAGAAAGCCATAGGAAAAGAGAAGAATAAAAGCACTATTTTGGGGGTGTCAGTATTTGGATTAGTATTATGGCACTGGTAACAGCTAACTTTGTCGTTTTTGGAAGAGGAGTATATTGAAACAGCTAGTGCTTGTCACTTGCAGCACACAGCTATGGAATGGAAAAGGTCTGTTCTCTGTTTGGTTACTTTTCAAATAAGAATCCCTGAGACTGCTTTTGAGTAGTGCTACTGTCCTAAAAGCTTATCTGGATTAACCCTCTATTAGTTTTGGATCTGGACTGATTAAACACGATTCTACCCTATGTCATAGGCACATAGTTTGGTGGATCATGTTGGTACCTGATATCCACCATCTAAAAGTTGTCCTGACTCCCAGACAAAGTTGTCACCTCCTAAAGGCGCCCTTGTTCTGGGATCATTTTCCTGTGGAGCGCTCTTGCCGTGTCCAAGTCTGCACGTGTTGGTACCGTGTTTGGGAGCCAAATGACGCCGTGCCAGGCTGGCTGCAAGAGCCAGCTCCTCTGCTTGGATTAGGCAGGCATCACTGCACAAGGCCAGACAATTACCTGGCTGTCAATGGATTTGTTAGTGCAAGTCCTCAGCTCTGCGTGGGGATACCTCTCAGTCCTGGAGCAGTCTGAAAATGTTTTCATGTAGCAGCTGAGATGTCATCATAGGTTAGAAGTACTATCATTTTAAGAAGGGTTTTTGTTTTAGGGATGCTGGGATAGCCAGGGGGAGGGGAAGAAGTTGTTCTGAGAAACAATCTGCTCCTTACAATAAACTAAAAGATTCACCATTTTCTAGGACCCGCAATTTTGTGTCCATTTTGCTTGGAAGTCCTCCCTTGGTTAATGAACTTTGTAGCTAGAAATTTAGTTTTTTATTCACACTCATCTGCAAGGCTGGGCTCTTTGTCATTAAGAATTTTACATGTTGACCACTTCAGTAAACCCATCTTTTAATCTGCTACACATGATTAGACACTAATTATGTTCACAACTGGAAACGGAAGCCATTAGCACAGAGCAGAGATTAGTAATACTATCACTTTGTTTTCTATTAAGCTTCCAGTTTCATGAAAATGAAGAACCACAGAGATTTCATCAGAGAAGATACATGGAGGTAAAAGTGAATTTTGCAAACTCAACAATATCTTAGAAGCATGGGTTTTGTGCAAATTGAAGTATTAGGAACAAAGCTGGTGTCTCCAAGAAAGCGGCATGCGAGAATCTTTCCTCCAGGTTGACAGTGTGGTAAGTCATTTTATCAAACCCAAATTTAAAATCTGGTTAAAGTACAGTTCTTACACAAAAGCTAGAAGTTTCTGAGTCTGCTACATTTCACAGGAAAAAAAGCATCTACCTCTTCTAATTACCTGATTTTTCTAATTATATGACCTAGGTATCTTTCTTAATGAGACAAAGATGCAATCATGCATTTATGCAAGCCAAAAATGTTCCATTGTATAACACAAGATTAAAGGGAGCTAGCAGGAACTGAGGCATCAAGTGGTGGTTGCAGGCAGAGGAGGAGAGGTCAAGGCTAAACATGAAGGAAGTGTTGAAGACAAAGAAAAGGAGGAAGACTGCTCCAGTGGCAGAACAGAAAAGTAGTGTGGTTGAGAAAAAAAGGACAAGGCAAGATAAATCAGAGGTACTAAACATGCCACTTGAGCATATAAGAAAGGGAATTTTAAAATGTGTCATGCAGCAGTAAGCTTTTAGCAAAAGTCATTGATGAAATCAGAACTTGTTCTGAGACCCTTTTGATTTAGTTTAACCTTCTAGTGTGAATCCTCATTTCTTTGTTATAAGGAGTTTGATGCGTGAAAGCACTCTTTCATGTGTGAAACCATTTATTCCCTGCCATATTTGCCACCTCTGTAGCAAACAGCAGGGCTGAATTAAGGCAATACTGGAGCCCAATCACTGCAGTTTCTTGACTCCTTACACAAGCTCTTGCCCAAGAGCCAAGTTGGTCTGTTGCCTGCTAAAAGCTGATGCCCGCTGCTGCACCTCCTTAAGGCATCTGGGCACCAAATATCAAGAAATCCTGTCTTTATCTGCTCTTGGCAACTGGGTCTTGCCAGTAACTGACTTAAGGAATAAAATCTGAGCAATTAATCAATGAGAGCATCACTCAACACCAGGATACCAGCCACCGAAGGAAAGACATGCCATCTGCAGTTTGTGCAAGCAAAATTGCCTCAGTATGGTTTAGTCCTTTAAGCACGAAACTAATTGAGCCACGACTCCATGAGCAATCTGGCTGCAGGTATTGGGTTTCAGGATAAATATTGTTCAGTGTGAAGGCTAGGCTAAGAGTTTACTAACAGGCAGGCAAGGAGTCCTCCAGGACATGTAGTGGATCAGGCAGTTGTCTTTCTGGGCTGCAGTAAAGTATCTCCTTCCCTTCACCCCTGACTCAACTGGTCAAATCTCCAGTTGGACGTATGATTTTAGGATATCCTCAGAGACTGAGGGAACATGAGGCTACCCTCTGAAACATCTCAGAAATCCCAGCCCTGAGAGACCTCATGTTGCTATGTGTCAGCCAGCCGTGGCTCCGCTGCTCCAAAGTGCTCCCTGAAGACAAGAAGAACTAGTACTGCATGAGGTAATACTGCTGCTTAAAAAGCAAAGACCTTGAGAGAGCCAGTGGTGGTTACCAAAAGGGACTGTGAAGGGACACAATGTCTTTTGGAAATGCTGGCTAGAAGATACAACCCAATAACTTTAAAAAAAAAATTGTTTCAGGAATTATATTTACTTCTTAAGTTCAAGCCATAAATAAAAGACTTTGTAACCAAATGTCCCAGCTGACTCCTGCAGCTCTGTTCAAATCAGGTTCCCAATATTTTACTTCTGAAAAAAAAATAATTCCCTGGCCTATATCTGTAGTAATTTCATGCAGGTTCATAAAGATCACATTAGAGAGCTAACTTCATACTCAATACTTGCTGAGTTCAAAAACATATCCATGTGTTCACCTTAAAAGGACTGAGGTATTTTCTTTACATATTTATTTTAATAGCATGTCATGGGAAATAAGATAAGGCTGTAAGAACACTTGGATGTTAGAAGAGTTCCTGCTCTTGTCACTGCCTCTCTCACCTCTTTCAAGAAAAAATCCAGAAGCCAAGTTTACCTCAGGAGGAAGACAGTCTTGTGAGTCAGAGTAGGAGAAATATACCGGCAAGGAATCAAGACGTGAAAGCCTTTAAGCTCAACAGTATCTGCAGAGATCTCAGGTATCACTTCTCCCAGGAACACTCAATACATGATTCATTTTGTAACTTTGGGTCAGGCCAGGTGACTTTCTTTGCAAGTCACCTGAAATCATTGCTGTCTCCAGACAATCGTGTTTCAGAAGCCAGTGGTGGCTTTCCAGGAGGAAAACAGGGGCAATTGAGTGTAATTCCTCCCTTACTGCAGCTCAGAGATCCTGATCCCATCATGGGGACGAATCACTTATTACCTCTTTTGACTGAACAGCAGCCTATGGCAGCTCCAAAGGCAAGCAGCCTGAAGCAGGGGTGCAGCCAGCACCGTTAAGAGTGATTAAAAAAGACTGTGCATGCACATCCTTGTGCGAGGAACTTTTTGGCATAAATGATCCTATGAGAGCATTAGAGGCTGTTAGACCTGTACAATGAAAAATTACTCTGTTCAGCTCCTAGCTTGGGTGTAAAAAGTAATTCAGGGTGCCAAAACAGTGTTTTTGCTTATCCAAACCAGATTTTTTTTTTTTTTCCAAACAAGTTTTTTTTTTTTTTTTTTTTTTTTTTTTTTTTTTAACTTGGTCACTCAGACTGGATCTGGGATCCCTGGATGAACTTTTCCTCTCCCTGATTCAAACCAGCAATTTCTTCTTAAACAAAACCCAGACTGTCTGGGCACTCACAAGGGTTACTTTGTGGTAGTTAAAGATTTGGGGAAATGGGTCCCTCTTCCTCCTGGCTGGATGCCATACCAAGTTCTTCAGCATCCAGCGCTGTGGGGCTGGTGGGCAGTGCGCTTTCCCATGGGGAGGGTGCTCCTCCTGCTCCAGCCTGTGCGTGTTTCTTCTTGCCTCACTCTAGCTATCACCTACCCCACAATCACATTATTTCCCTGAGCTGTCTGATATGAATTTAATCCCCAGAGGCTGAGAGGAGGACTGAATCTGGTTTCCCACCGCCCATGTGGATTCCCTTACCAGCGGGCTATTCAGGGAAAGGCAACTGCTACCTCCAAGTGCTTTAATAATTCTTTGATTCCTCAGCTTGTACTGCCAGTGCCCAAAATGAAATGCTTTGCCATTTGTTTTGCCTGAAACTATTCCACAAAACTGCTTCCAATTTATGAATGGATTTGGCTACCTCAGAACCTCATTTTTAGCTAAGTCGCAACTTGCCAGCAGCCCTCACCCAGTGCTATTCTTGAGCGCTTTGCCCAATCTTATGTTTCAGAAGCAGCGCCTGTGTACAGTGCAGTTGCTACAACCTTCTCTCCAAGCCCTGTCCTCCCTCAGTCAAAACAGGAAGGCAGGAGAGGAGCTGTGGCCAAGGCCCCTTGACCTTCCAGGGAAATAGCGAGTATTTATGTGGAGACACTGGACTGATGATCTTAGCTGTGTTGACAGGGATGAGTTATAAAGTGAAGCAGGCATAAGTGCAGTTTTAACGAGGCATAGGATTTCCAGGATTTAGGAGTGTTTTTAGCACCTTTCTCCTCTAAGACTGCTCGTCCCCACACTTCATCTGCTTCCAGATGGGTGCCAGTGCCGCTCAATGGGCTGTGCTGGGAACTAAGAATCAGTTCTGGGAGGAAGTGGGAGCCTGCCATGGACTGGTCTGGTTCTGCTGTAGCACAGGGCAATGCCAAGGGCTCATCCAGGGGCCTGTCCTCCTCTACCACCCTCCCCTGTGGGGCTGCCCTCTCCCTCCTCCCCCTATCTATTTAATACCTTGGAGAATTGGGTCAACAGCTTGGGGGCCCTCAGGGAGGGGGAGCTGGACACGGTGCATCTGCTGGAGCCTTGGCAGAGCCGCTTCTGCACTCACAGGGCTTTGCCAGAAGGATCCACAGAGCCAAACAGAGGTAGGATTGGCCTCAAATTTTAAAGCTGTCTGGAGTGCATTGGTAGTCCTGATTCACAGTTCCCACTGTGGTTCCCACCCAAACCCATGAGGAGAAGTAATATTTGGGGAAGGGAAGAGAGAACAGGGCAAAGAGTCCATGACTGAGATTTCACTTATTGACTTGAGTCCATCCTTGGTAGGATAAATAGCCTAATTTTTTTATGTAGGCAAGAATCTAATACAAATCATACATTTCCTTCCTTGCATAAAGGAGAATGCAAAACCAACTTCAACACACTGAAATCTGCTTGCAAAAGAAAATTAAGCTTAATAGTTACGCAATTATTACATTATTTTAAAATAAGGACAGGGAACACCAATTTACCAACCTGGAAAAAAATTTTTATGTGCTTCTCTTGATAAATAACCCAAGTTTATGACTAATTCTATTCTGTGACCCAGTGAAGACTTTCTTCCTGTTAGCAGATGAACTGATAGCCAATGGATTCATTGTACTTTCTTGCTGTGGTAGGAGAGTAAAGCAAAAAGAAACCCCCAACGTTGCACTTTTGAGCCTCAAAGAATTAACTGAATTGTCATCCCAACCTCTACCCAGTCAGAAGAAAAGCTCTCTTACATCTAGGGGGAAAGAGCATTCAATTAAAATGAGAATGATTATCAAACAGACTTTTCCACAGTGGTCCAGCTCTGCTCCTGTTGAGTGATGTACTACTTTGAGTCAGTAAACTTGTACAGGGGACTTTCTGTCAATAGATGTATTTTTTGTTGAGTATTTCACAACCAGAGAAGCATGACTTATCTCCCAAAATCGTCTTTGGGAGAACAATTAAGTTATTTAAGATGAGCAAGGCAAGCTGCTGACACATTTCAGTTTTGAAGGCACTGCTGTTCAATTTATGCAGACAAAGCCTGAAACGTGAAAGCTGGCCTCCTGCCTTTGTTTTCTTCTAACCGACTGCCGGAGAAGCAGATTTCCCTGTTCCATGGCTAACTAGATCTGCCTGGTTGGCTTAACCAGCGAGCACATTCCTGCACTTCAGGAAGAACACTCCGGGCTCATTATGAGCTACTGGGCTACAGCCTGACACTAAGAAAACACATTTGATTTGGACAAGCTGCTCCGGCATGGAGGTGCCAGGGTGAATAACCTTTGGGGGAAAAAAATCAAAACAAGAAACTAGCATAAAATCAAAAACCTGCCTCCAAGAGCAAGATGAATAATCTGACAAATGAATGGCTCTGTATTTTATATCAAAGCACAAAATAACTAGAAGTTGCAGGGATCTGACTCATGAGCAGAAATAGAGTGCTGGGGTTGGCTTGAGCCGTCGCTACCACCAGCTGCCTGCCCCCACCGCTGGAGAATGGGTGGCTCAGATGCTGCTTCTTAAGCAATTCAACCACAGAAGGCTACAACAAAGCATTTTAAGGGAAACGTGTCAGCGCTAGTTTATAGCCTCACTCCTTAAGATAAACCTTGAAATGGTCCCGGGTTGCCACAAAGCCTTTCAGCTGTTGAGCCAGGAGGAGCAGGACAGACACCTCGCCAGGCATCCCGGTGGAAATCACACCAGGCGCTAGTCAGCAGCACTCGGCAGAGCAGCTTGTCCCAGCCGAGCAGCACTCCGCTGCCACAGCAAGGGGTTGACAGGAGCCCCCAGCCCCCACCTCCCTTATCAGCAAGGCAGCCTTTTTGAAACGGGCAAATTTTAAGCCGTGACCTATTTAAACGTCCTGCCCCATCACCGACCAGCAGCGCAATTCTGCAACAAATCCCACAGCACGCTGCTGCTGCCGCTGCGTTTCCCCAGCTGCTCTCTGTGACAAGTTCTTCGACTCAAATAGCAGTCCTAATCCCAGCGTAAAGCTCCAGCCCAGCTCCGCCAGATAAACACACATTGTTTCACCTGGTCTTCTGCGAAAATGAGACTGTGGCAAGTGCCTTATCACTGCTATTTTCTCTACCTCTTCTCAACTCCTCCTCCCACCCGTAACTTTCTAACGTGTTTATCATGTAGAAAGAGAAAGCTCAGAAAACCAAACTCCTGCAAACGGAGGGTGAAGGAGAAAGGGTGGTTGGATATCTGCACCCATCCCCACTGAGGGTACAGTTACACAGCAGCTTCAATTGCTCCAAGTTGGAGTTGCCGTAGCAATGCCTGCCCTGCCTGCATTATCCTGTCCTCCCCACCTTCTGTTAGCAGAAAACAAAGGACGTATATGCGAAAAGCAAAAAGCCACTACCCTGGGGCTGATTCGGCTGAAAACCAGCCCTACCTAAAACCGATTCATTTTGCCTCATTGAGCTCCATGCAAAGCCTCGCCGTACACCTCGAACTACGGGAGGGCAAAGGAAGGAAGCATCAGGATTTTGCAGGACGGGGGGAGGAGAAGCAGATCTGTTGCTCTGTTGATTTTGGGACAGCTGGATTCCTGCAGAATGAATTCTTAGCAAGGAAGCAGCGGTGCTGAGAAGCTGCCTCCGTAAGGGGAATCCCATCCAGCTCCCCTCTCAGCTCCATCAGATTACTTGCCACTCTGGGCTCCCTGCCTGATGCCACAGTATTGGGCCACGGCTTGTCCGGGCTGCAGGCGGAAAGTGCAGCAAGGTAGGAGCTGTTGTGCTGGCAGCTGCATTTTTCCTAACTTAAAACTAGGGCAAAAATTGCAACTTGAGGGTATGATACACACGTCCAGGAAAAAGATGCTTTAAGTTCACTCAGAGCTATTTTGACACTGAATTATGCAACATTCTGCTTTGTTATACCAAAATTACTGTTAGAGACCTTAATTTTGTTTGACTAACCATTACTGAAAAAATGCACCAGCGGAAAATATCTCCCAAAAGTTTAGTGATGTGGGGGACGATGCCCAGGCTCTGAAGTGATTAATTCCTATTAATTCTCCCCATGTAAACCAGCATCTTTAAGCAGTGAGATCTGCAGTCCTTGGGATGTCTTACACCATCACTGCATCACTCATGCATTGCCTGTAGTAGTGTTTGTTGAAAATTCGACACCGTTATTGATGCACCATGGTACATTTAGTGGTTGGTAAATGGCTTTAATCAAGACTTTTCTTTAAAAAGTTGCTTTTAAATACCATGTGATATGTGAAGTCATACACATACAGCTATTACACAAGAGGGGTTCTGGCCACGATGCTTCTTTTCCAACTCTTCAAACAAACAAAAAAGAGAACTGGTGAAAGATCAGGCACTTTGGGAGAGCTTTAAAAGGCAGTGGCTACTGAATTGCCTTGCGCTCCCAGGTTCGCGGAGGGAAGAAGCATCAGGTGTGCTTCCCCAGCCTCCGCGGGTGCAGCCGACCGGCACGGTCAGACGGGATGCCTGCCCGGCGCAAAACCGAAGGATGCAGAATTCTGAGAGTGGTTTGGCCGCTGGCAGTCAGCTGTGTGAGCCGCAGGAATCAGGATGCAGGAATTTGGGTCTTTGTTTCAGGAACATTACTTGGAAAGTATCGGGGGCAGCCGCAAGACGCTCCGAAATCCCTCATCTCATCTACGCTCGGCGCTGGGGGCAAGGCAGGGGAGCCGACGGCACCGTCCCTCCTGGCACCGGGTGGCCGAGGGCTCCCGGCCGCCTTGCC
>WEIU01023453.1:139063-254746 GCA_013389925.1 Aegithalos caudatus
CACCGCCCCGCGCCGTGACGGCCCCGCCGCGACCCCCGCTCGGGGGAAAGGCGGCTCCGTGCCAGCCTCAAGGCGGGCCGTGGGCCACCAGCACCTAGAGCCCCTTGGGGCATTGCTGCCCACTGGCCAGGGAGCCCTCCCTCCCGGGCTGCCCTGCCCGGAGCTGCCGGCAGCAGGGCATCGGCTTCCCGTGGTTTGGGGTGTCAGGTCTTGGGAATTTGCCCACAGAGGTATAGAACAGAATCTACCTCTCATTTCCAGTGGTTGAAACCCAGTACGGTAGAGGCAAGGAGGGAAGGAAGGAAATCCCAGACTGGTGAGTAGTTTCTCTGCCTCAGCGTGAGTCCCAAATTACAGTGAATGGGCTTAAGTTCTTCACGGTCTGGTTCTGCTCCACAGTGGAAAAAATGTATGTATTTCCTAATGCTGATATCCCAGAAGACAATATCCTTTACGAAATTCATCACACATCTCTTGCTGTCTTTTCTGGTCCTCATGAAACACTCAGGGCCATGCTTTTACACTACTCTGCAGATGTAACCTGTCCTGAGCCACCTGCTTTGTGTGACATCTATGCTGAGGTCTCCCCGTTTGACCTGGAAGTGCATGGTCTTTTATGTTGTCCTAGATCAACCTGAAATTAAACCCTCAGGGAACATTATTCCTTAGCCATAACAATGGTCTTTGCCTGGCAGATTATTTTATCTCCTGTAATACCCTACTTGGCTTTCTGTGCATGGTAATAGTTCATCAGGTTATGCAATTCCAGGAGGGGTTAATGGATCCATCATGATAAGTTATCTCTGCAGTTCTTGAAATCAACAGGTGTGCACTAGTTTGCATCCAGAGAAAGGGTTAGTTGCTGCTAGGGCTGGGAACCTACCTGGAGAATACCCTACCATGAGACCCTTTTAGTGTTACTGTTTAGATACTTACAAGGGCCTCCTGAGAAGATGGAAAAAGTGCCACTTCTACACTTGGAATCTTCCAAGAAGTTCAGGACTGAGTGCAAGCCAGCTAGACCCCAACCCCAAAATTTCTAGATAGTTAGGATGTCCTGCAGGACAAAGGTAGGCTGCTGTGGTGTGTGTAAAACGCTCCTTGGAAGTGGACTGAATGTGAGTGAGGTTTTTTGAGAACCTGTACTTTACCTGGACAACACAGTGCAAAGAGCTACCTGTATGGTGGCTGGGCTCCACCTCAAGAGGGGGAAAGCTGAGGCAAACTGCAGCCTGGCTGTGGTCACTGTGGGCTGGCTCATCCTGCTAGACCCTGTCTGTATGTTGCTGTGAGCTGCAGGTACCTGCAGGAAGGAAGAAAACCAGTGGCCACCTCCATGCCCCCCTGTTGTTCCCACGTAGCTGATTACCACTTTCTTGCTACAGGAGCAGCTCTGATCTCCTCTCTCTGTTCCAAGCACTCTCCGTAGGAAGAAAAGTCGATGCCAGCTGCATGTCTAAGCTATGGCCATCCTTCTATTGTATTTCCAACAGAGGAGTAAACACATGGAGAGATGGAAATGGGGTGAGTAAAGAAAGTCTGAGGTGGCAGAAGGCATTCAGAGACCTCCCTATTTCCAGTCCCATACTAACATTCTTTGAAGAGCTCCACTGCTCAGCGGCTGATCCCTATCCCTTAACTTCTATGCTCCAAGTCCACTCCACAACCTGCTTTTCCGTAATTCCTCTTAATCCAGCATCTTTTGGGGAGTTTCAAGGCACAGTTTTGGCTCATTTGCTTCGGGCTCGGAGCACATCCAGTGTACTCGTGCCCAGAGCTGCGCGTGATCCTGAGCTAAGCAAAGCTCGGCTGCGTCTGCAGTGCCTGTCCTGGGGAGAAGAGCAAGTGCAAGGAGCCTCCCTGGCAGGAGTACACGAGCCTGATATGTGATAGCCTTCAATGACAACTGTGAAAGAAGGATTGATGGACTTGCCATAACTCACAGAATGAGGAGCTTGGGCAGGAGGACTTCTGCTTCTAGGAACAGGCAGGCAAAGTGGTCCATCACCTGCGAGGCAAGCCAGCCACACCAGGCACTCCTGCCCTGCCACAGGCACAAGCCCCCAGCACTCATCACAGTAACGGGAAAAAGTCACCTCACTTCTAGCTTCACCACTACACTGGTCCTTACAAAACTAGCCAATGTGCTTGCCCAAGAAACTGGAGAGAGGCAGAGGGTTTTACAAGTCCTTCCCTCCACACCTGCACCTTAACTGACAGCAAATAGTGTGAACACCTCTTACACATGAGACTTTTAAAGTCCCATAACTGCTCTAGCTCCCTACCCTACTGTTCCAGTGCCTTTGCAGATTTTATATAAAACCCCAGAAAATAGATAGTGAAATGCATTTTTCCCCCTTTACCTCCAAGTTACTAACTAAAAAACCACTTATTTCATAGAATCTAGAAATGCTAGCAGGTTTTCAGTTGATAATGAATATCCTTTGAAGAACAAAGGAAGTTGAATAATGGAGCCCGGAGCCTGTCACATGTAATTCTTATTAGCAATAATTTCTGTTAGCTGTTCAGGGAAGCGCAATTCTAAATTTCAGAGCTTAAATTACTTAACCAGACTTTTTATGAGGACATGGTATCTAGCAACTCTGCCTGCAAAACAATGCAAGTTTCTAGAGGCAAAACGTTGGCTGCTGGTTGTTGTCGATCAGTAACAACTCAGGAGCTTTTATAAAATGCAGATGTGATCTCAGTTCTTTCTCTAGGAAACAAAAACAATGAAGTTTCAGCCTGGCCTGACTAGCAAGTAATGAATGCTGCCATCCTATCAACACAAGTTTGCCTTCTTTAGTGAAGCTCTTAAATCACACAAAAACACCTTCAAAAGCAACTAAGGTAGGTTTGTGATTCATGTCTTGATGGTGCAGGGTTTTAGAATTGCATTAGTCATCTCAAACCTAAGTAAAGAGCAGGGATTTCAAAAGCAGCATCTCATATGTGTTCTGTTCCCCACCCCCTGAATCTTCACACAAATAAAGTAGATTAAAAAAATAAAAAGAAAAATTAGATCTAAGTTCTTTGCAGGAAAAGTGGGTCAGACATTTGAGGATTCATGCTGTTAAAAACTTGCTGAAATCTCAGGTAAAGAAAGTACTTAACGGCCTCCTTACCTGGGCAAAACTGGTCAGGGATCTTTTAAAGTAAAGAGGTCACCTTTTTACTCATTTTATCTCAAATTGCTAAGTACCCAGGGAACAGCAGAAAATGTGTGAGGCCTTTAAATATAGAATCCCCAGTTCTTGGAAGGAAGGAGAAAGAGTCACTGATTGAGAAGGACTGGCCTTGTCATCATTTAAATTTCATGTTTTCTTGGACATTCATAGGTTGTCCCCCTCCCTTTTTTTTTTTAAACTTGTTTTGGACAAGAAAACATGTTAAAAATAGTATTCTCCTGAATCTTCTTGATCTAGGTGTATTTACACATTGTAGATTTAGATCAGTGAGATTCTAAAGGTGGGTGACCTGTAGTACCTAAAATGAGCTTTTTATAAAAGGGAAATTTGGAATACTTTTATAATACTTGTATTTGTTAGATAAAAAGTGCATGTTGCTACAGTTTCTATTTTCTCTATGTGTCGTGCTCCACTCTGTGTAATTATCTGCTAGAAAGCATACACTGCATGTGTTTTTAGTTAAAATTTCTTAAAACATGGTCTTAAAGTCTGCATATTTTCAGCCTAGTCCTTTAATAACTCACGTAAAATAGCATGTGTCCATCCTGCATGTGGAACATCTACTTATGTAATTTCAACTATTTAGCTTAGAGATTTTGGTGGCATGTGTCAAGACTAATACTTATTTTTTATTTTGCCATTGCCTATAGTAAACTAACACATATAAAGGAAAACTTCTACTTCGGTTTTAAACTCTAAGAAATAAGGTCTGTGTATGCTTAGTAGACGGCCTATACATGAAGTGGTTTTTTTAGTTTTTTTTCTTTTTTGTTCTTGCTACTTCTGCCACAAAGGATATAAGCTGGAGAACTCTTTTCTAGTTAAAAAAGAATTTGTAGCATCTTTTTATTCTATTTTCACAGATTATCACAATAATCATCACATATATCCCAATATACTTCTCGAGGGCACTCGATGAGTGGTACCTTACACTGACAGCATGATTCCTTCATTTAGTGACCAAGGGATTCCTCATATGGAAGCACTTGTGATCTTTTCCCTTCGGTGATGTTTGTTGCACAATGAGGCTGGTCACTGCCAGAATAACAGCCTGGGCCTTGTTGGGAAGTGTGATGTAATGGGCATTCCTCGCACTTTTTATGCAAACACCTTTTTTTCCCTAGCTGACACTGGTGCATGTAAACTACTTGGCAAACAATGAAACACTTAGGTGCTCTTTTTTAAAATTTCAATAACTTTTATGTCTGCTAAGGACTAGTTCTTTGTCAATTCTTCTTTGAAAAACCAAAGATTGTTTTCAAATTTTCAAGATTTACAGCTTGGCAGTGGTGGGAATATGATATATGTAGACTTTTAGTGAAACTCTTCACTGCAAGTCCTGCAAAGCAGTATCTGTCCTCCAAAGACCTCATCTGGCCTGACTTTTCCAGCACTGGTACAGCACTTCTGCTGGATCCCTAAGGAGAGCATGAGGACAGGGAGAAAATGTGCCTACCACTTGTGCCTGAGGAGAGATTTAGGAAAATACTTGATGGCTGGGTCACTTATCCCTTCTGCTTCCTATAAACGCTCTGTGGCTACAGCTGTGATAAAAGGGAAATTCCAACGTATCCTTGATGCTGTTCCATTGCTTCTAGTAACATTGGAGAAGTGAAGCCACTGCAAACTTTTGATCGCTCCTGGGGTACAGGAAGAGTGCCAGCAGCTGCTCCAGATTATGCTCTCACCACTCCTGTGGCTATGGGGATGTGCTCACACTGAGGTCACACTGCACCACGGCACAGGGGCTTCCCCAGGGACCAGCCTCCAGAGGCCATCCCTGTCCCCATGCCACCTTGGGACAGGTGCAGAGCCCCAGGCTGTGGCTTCCCCTGGAATGCCACTGCCACAGCCCTTGTGCTGGATGCTGTGGGCTGCTCCTCCAGTGGGTGCCTGTACAAATAGCCAGAGCCTGCTCAGCGGTTTAACCCTCCTCTGGTTTTGGTTGTAGTCACTGAGGGAAGCTGTGGTGGATGCTGTGCCAGAAGCAGCAGCCACACAGAGTAGAGGAAGCAAAATCTCACAACATGAGAGCCAAATTAACCAGTCTGTTTATACACCACCACCATGTTTCCCGTGGCACAACTGCTGGCACTAGCAGTGCAACTCCTAAAATGAGCCCTTTTCCCTTTTGTTGTCCACTTCAGGAACTTGAGTTGCTCCATTAGTATCCTGGGAGTGTTACTTGTGGACTGAAAATCCCTGTGGAGCATGAGGGGCTCCTTTGGAGGACCAGAAACTGCTGGGAAAGGGAGAGAGATGCTCAGTTTGAAAAAGCAATCCTCCTAATTCTTTGGAAAGGTAATGTTCTGGTCCTTTACCAGTATCATTTATACAGGCACTGTCTCATGACCCTGCTCTCTTTTGGGAACTGTCTTTATGCTCGAGTTTGGTGTTAACAGGGCTTCAGCAAACTGAGCCAGAAGCCAGCTTATTTCCTCCCCCTGATACTGTTCACTGATTTATCACTTCTTTCTAGCAGGCGTGTCTTAGTTTTTGCTCCTGACTGTCTGCTCTGACACCTGACCAACCTGGGAGCTGGTGAGTGCTGCCTCTCAGATCCCCAGCCAAAGGTCAGTAGCTGCATGGTGGCCTCTGGATTCCCCAGATACCGACCCTTGTCATGTGGGGAGGTGTTAACCTTTGGCCCTGAGTAAGTGTCCTCATATCTCACCTCAGTTAGTCTGGCCTGCTATTTGATCCTGCCCAGTACAAACTCCTTTCCTTTGGCATCCTGCAAATCTAAGCCCTGTCTTGATGATTTCCAGCATGCCACCCACCTGATGCTGGTGGGAGAGATATCCTATGTGTTGTACCCAGGGCTGAGTAAGCAGTGGCAGAAGGGGCAGCTCAGGAAGAGCTGATTGTGCATTCACAGCCCCTCCTGCCTCCCAGGGGAACAGTGGTGGTGGCTCCCTCTGTGTAGCCTCTCTTCCTCACCCAGAATTGGGACAGTTACTGTGGGAGGATACTGCTTGTATCACGCAACTAAGGTGTTTTGAGAGTTTGAGATTTAGTGTTTTTTTAACTTCTGATTCAGGGGGAGGGACTCACTAAGAGTCCCTTACTTCGAATCAGGCTCTTGGGACAGAGTTAGACTCATCACCAGACCTTAGCATGTTCCAAAAATGTGACATTTCTCTTGCCTCTTTTTAATGAGGAACTTGATGAGGGATTCACCTCAGTGCACCACCACTATTCCTGCCAACTCCCATGTTTACTTGACACGTAACCTCCCACAGCTCCCTTGTGTCCACCTCAGGCATTCTTGGTTCAACTCTGATGAATGATCATTTTACTTCCTTGCACTGGGTAAACAGCTGTTTTCCATGTTACCTGTTTTAGGAACCTCACTGGCACATTGTTTCTTTCCTTGCCTCCAGCAACAAGCAGACACAAGTGACTAATTGCAGCAGGGCTGCACCAGCACCTTCTTGCAGTTGGGACAGCATGAAAAAGGCACATCATTTTCATACAGCACACCACATGTCAAATGGCTACAAGACAAAATAACAGGGACCAGGCACTTACAGTCTCTTTTCTGTGTCTTTTACTGTTCAAAAGAATGAAAGCAACACAGGCTTGGAGGGTCCCGAAGTGGCCAGTCCCCTTTGGTCACAGCACTTCCAGCTTCAAGTCCCTACTGGGGGATCTCTCCCTTTGAAGTACATCTCACTTGGGCAGGAGCCAACAACATGAGGAGGAAACAATTAGCTTGTAAAGAGAACCCCACAGATAAAGTCTGACCTCCTGCTGGTTTCCTTGCTTGCAGGTATTTCCCTGGATGCTTTGAAAACAGATGGTACTGTGGATTTTGCTGGTGCTACCTGCTAGTGGGCAATGCTTTGTGTCCAAAGGAGCAGGGATTTTAGAAGAGTAGGCTTTAAAACATACCATTGATGCATTTTAGCCTGTCTGCATGCTTTTTTTAAGTGTGCCAGAGTGCTTTAAAAGGCCAGATAAGCTCATCTTTGCGTGGGTTAGTCCTTGTCCTGGAGCTGGCAGCTCAGGAGGAGGGAAATGCTGGTGGGAGCAGAGTGATGCTGCCAAAGGATGTGAAGCCCCACTTGGGCACCCATGATTTATGGGCACAGGTTCTATCAGGGCTGGCAGGATTTGCAGCTGTGTTCAGCACCTCATTCCACGTTTCATACCAAGGGGCTGCACGCAGGTCACAGGGTGGGTTTTTCCTCTCTGTGGGCTCTCAATTTGCAATGGACATTTCTTTTGTCTGCTTTGCAGGCAGAATTTTTTTTTCCATCTTCTGCTTTTCCTTTCCCAAATTGCCACTGAATTTTTGATGTTTGCATGTACATTGGCAGATTGAGAAATCTTCTGATGTATCATGAGACATGCTTATCATATTCTGCCAAGCTCTACCAGCCTATCACTTCCATAACACTTCCATGCCACCTTGCCTTTGAAACTTCATTGTCAGGTTTACTCAAGCCTGTGTCCAAATATCTACATTTTATGAAAGCCTCATCCTTCTGCCCTACCACTTTTCCATGCCTTTTGGTGTCTTGTGCAATGAGGCAACATGATGTTAACCTCCTCTCTCCAAGGCATTGTGTAGCATTTCTGCAGATCAAATGGTGGTGATCCAGTTTGGGATAAGGAAATAGTAAGAAGTGAAAAATTCCTTCCTTGTATAAGACTGGAAGAACTGTTGGGGCAGAGCTGGGACTAGAACACAGAATAAGACATGGGACTGCCTGTCATAACAAGAAAGGGGAGCTTGCAACAGCTTTTTTTTTCTGAGATGATTTGTTAAATCTCCTGTAATTGGTTTAGTAAACACTAATAGATGGGAAACAAAACAAAATGTTCTCTTCTAGCTTTTGTAGACTGCGTGATATCTCTCACAGCCATATGGGATTAATGGTGGCTGTAGGGTAGGATTGTATCATAAAACTTTTATTAAATGTTTTAAAGCCAATTAAAGAGACACTGCCAATTTGAGCTTTCTAAGATTTTACAAAGTAAATTTTTTCCAATGTAGTCAAAGTTCTAGATCCTGAAATTTTTAACCATTTAAGAAGTAAATTGCTAAATATTCTCTGCTGATGCTGAGCCAATACTGTGACAGAATTTCAACTAGTTACGCACAGTACTGTTGTGGGCAGACGATGAATAAAATGCTCCAAAGCAGGAATTCATTCTTCCTATCTTCCTTCTTTTACAGAAGTATTTTAAATCTTAATTGAAGCCTCATTAAGTCATATTTTAGACAGGAGGGTTTGGGTTCACCTATCAATTTGACAGTGTGTCTTTCAGATAAGCCTTTCTTAAAACCCTCAAGTCTCCAAACGGAGAAATGAGACCTTTTGTGAGTGTAATACTGATTATTAGAAAATCCGTATGTCTGAATTCTTGAATTTCATTAAAAAACAAGTTTCCATTTCAGGTATATAGTTCCCTTTATCATAAGGTGTAAAATGTCTTTTTTTCCCATGGAGAACATTCAGCCTACATTTCAAGGAGCAAAGCAGCCCATGACAGGAAAAGGATCTGCAGTGCTCAGTGTCTAGGGTAGAAAGGAGATGGGTGGATGTAGATGCAGTCACAGTTTGCTTTCCTAGGTAGTGTTGTACTTGCAGTCGTGTGAGAAATACGAATCCTTTGATGGAGCTCAGGATGCACCTGGGTTTCTGACTGCTGGGTCATGTCCTCCAGTGCCCCGAAGTCCTCCTCAGGGCTGCTCCCTATCCATTTATCCACCAGCATTTGTTCATACCAGGGGTAGTTCCTTTTCAGTTCTTACTATGATTAAAATTCCAGGATCCTCAATCTTTAGATAAGAGCCCGTCAGGGCACATCTTGGACTGCTGTAGCATCCTCTGAAGGGCAAAACCATCTATTTGTTACCTATAGTGCCTTGGATGTGGGCTACCTCTGCCTGTGAAAGGGCAGCACAGGCTGGGGCAGCAATGCCTTCCCCCCCTGCCCAATCCATTTCCAGGGAGCTCTTGGTGCACATCCTCAGCTCTGATGTTGCAGAAGGCTGACATATCCCTGCAGTGTGCCTGGTGATCTCCTGCACTCTTGCAGGGCTGATGTGTGTACTTTGGGGAGTCCGTCAAGGCTGGAGGTGAGCAGGCCTTGGCACAATGTCACCTTCCTGGTCTCACAGCTCATTGCTCACCCGCAGCTGGGACCTGACAGGCTTTTTTTGTCTCTGTTTTGTATAAATCTTCGTCACTGTAGCACTTCATCTGATGTGACTAACACGCATGGTTTTTCTCTGCTCTCTCCCCTGAGGAAGGTGGGGGGAGAATTAGTGTGGGCAGTGCAGTATTTCTGCTTCGGTCTGGTTATTTTAGAAACAAACTTAAAAACATATGTTCATTTCAGTTCGTTTATGTGACAGAGACAAGGTTGAAGAGATATGCCTGGAAAGTGTAGCTGAAACCTCCCTAAGAGCTGGGCTGTGTTCAGGGATCATGTTACACAGAGTTTATTGCAGGCTGGTATTTAAATTCACTATAGCCTGCCATTGTATTTTAAAGGTCCCTTTCTTTACAAATCTCCTCATTTTGTCTCCTCCTGTTTGTACTTTTTCCATTTATTGTTCTTTGCAGGAGAATATTTTTTTTTTTTAATATTCTTTGTTCTGCAGAAATCATCATCTCTACTATAGAAACACATTTGTATAAATCTTGATAGCCCAAATTTTCTCCTCATCTAGATCCTCATTGTTTTGCATGCTGTGTCCTTGCTGCACAGTTCCTACCTAGATTTCCAGTACTGGTGAGACAGACTGTACCCTTGAAATACTTGCCTATTAATAAGGCAACAATTGGGATTGGCAGGTTGTGGTGATGGAAGATTTCCTCATGAAAAACTGAGGATTGGCAAGTCTGGTTTTCATTTTTCATCAAAGCAAAAAGAGAGTTTTGTAAATGATGGTGAGAAGAAACCTGAGGAGGGGAGATTTCAGGAGATAAAAGTCTGTCTGCTGGGGAGGGAGGTGGGGGGGAAACTGACTTCAAGCCTCAGCTCAGCTGGACCTGGATGTAAACCTGAATCCCCTGCTTCTGTGAGCTTGCTGGCTGGGGCTGCTCCCAATGTTTAAAGGTGTAGAAAGTGAGAAGAAAAATGAGAAAACAAGCGGTGATTAATTTAATCATGGGAGGAGAGCACTCAGGTGTGCTTTTGCTGAAATCTGTCACAAAAAGTAATTAAACTTTCTTCTTCATGTTCTCCTCCAGTGCTGTAATCCCTGTGACTGCCAAAGCTCATCCTGCTTCTCACCAGCCAGACTTTCCTTGAGGCTGGGAACTAACAGCCACTCAAGTCCTTTTTCTGGGAAAAAGGTCCCATAAAGTGCTTCCCCACACCTGCAAGAATGCAAATAGGATTTGAAGATGATGGTTTTCATTTGATTATACCTCTAAGCAACATCTTCTGGTCTTTTGCACAAGTATAGTTCAAAGTTTGTATTAAAAGGGAGGAGGTGGGGAAAGGCAATTTGGGATTTTTAGAGGGGTTTTGGTGAAGTCTTGCACTTTCTTACTGTCATGATGCTACTGAAACTTGATTTGTGGGTTCAGGGAGAATCTAAGCTGTGAAGGAAAAAGCTGAGTTTTTTTTGATAGGAGCATATAGTTTTGAGCACTCCTTTTGACTTTTCCTCCTAGTGATATTGGTGGGGCTATGGTTAATTTTAATGGGAATAGGATCAGTGTATAAACCGTGATAAGCCTTCACTAAATGAAAACTGGAAAATGTCTACTGAACTGCTTTTCAAATGTCTGGATGTAAGTAAAAGGGATCAGAGGCCTGTTTGTTGCTCAGAGAATATATTTGACTCTGGACTAATAAATTTTCCCAGATTGTCTTTAAAAAGTTGGTTGAATGAAAGGTCAGTCCCATTTGTAAACAAAGCTGTTGGAATTTATTGTTAAGTAAAAGCACCAGGGGCTTTTGCAGTATTTTCCTCTGTGGCTGAGTGCCGGCACAGTTGCCTTTTAGAAAGCTTAGTGCATATGATTCTTTTTTTATTAGAAAATAAACAGAAAAGACATGCCAATCAGTAGCTTCAAAAGGTCCTTGCTTCAATATCAGTGTAAGAGCTGTGCAATAGCCTCCTGATGAAATGGAAAAGCAGGCAAGTTGTTTTCAGGCACTGTGGTAGAAAATTGAAGCTCTGGCCAGCTTAGTGAAAAGTTTATGAACCTTCTGGGGAGTCTCCGCTACGTTTGCCCAACCTACACTGATTTTTTTCACTGATTCTTTGGAACAAGGTGAAAAGCAGAAGTTTGAGGACTCAAACCAAACAGAAAAGAGAAGGACACTCTGAGGATGTGAAATCTTTACCGACACCTGCAAAAACCAAAGCAGCTGTTTGCTGTGTTGCAGTGGCAGGAGTGCTGTGCAGAGCAGGAGGAGTGGTTGCCTCACAAACCTTTGGGTAAGGACACCCTACTCACTCTCCCCCTACCCTGTGGCTGATGCTGACAGTGTTGCCTAGTTCTCTTCACATCATCTGCCCAAACTAGAGGTCTGTGAGGCACGTGAGCACCCTGCAGTACAGTGGGAGAGATCAGCTCTGTGTAGAGACCCAGGCTGCATGAGCTCAGCAGCTGCAGAAGTGGGATTGCCTCTCCAGCTATTCCTAACTGTTTTGCCATGGCAGTGCCAAGTTCAACACAGGCTAAGACTCTGCTTTTTGGGCAGGACCTGTAGCAGTGGTCACATCATTTAAGTGTAGTGTCTGAAGTGCTTCTTATCCCATGCCTGTGCCTCCTTTGCTTTTTATATAATGTGGCTTGTGCACGGTGTCGTTTTACTAGAACAACGCTTCTTGGGCACTGCTGTAACCAGAGATACCCTGACCTTACTGTCACATGCTGGCTATTTCTTGTGCCAAAACAAAAAGGTGAGAAAATAGAAACTAAAGGGATAGAGCAATTGCCATGTATATATTTGCATTTCTCTCTCCTGAGCCTGTAAATAATCTAGTTTGTGGCAATGCTAGGGGTTTCTGCCTCATTTCTGCTCAGCAAATGGCTTTGGAGTGACTTGGGAGGTTTTATTTGCTTTTTAAGGGAGAGAGAGAAAAGATAAGGGGGGTTTGACTGAGGCTGTGGTGAGGCCAGTGAAGCTGCAACACACCAGCTGGGAGCATGGCTCACCCTTCACATGTGCTTAGGGAGGCATCCAGGTTCCCAGACAGGGTGGACAGCTAGCTGGGAAGAAAAGGACAGCCTGAAAGGTTATGTGATCACATGGCTACGTTTTCCGTGGGTGGCCTTCAACCCCCTGTCCCCATCACAATTCCTAGGGAAGGCTGTCACTTGAGGCTTGTGTAAAAAAAAAAAAAAAAAAAAAGAGCTACACCCTTTTAATTGAAGTTATGTGTTTAAGCAGGTTTCCAGTAAACAAGTGCATGTGCCTGGGCTCTTATTTCAGCCTGAAGTGGGGTTTTTTGTTTGTTTTCATTTGGTTTTGCTTTGTTTTGTTTGACCTTTGTGTTATTTTAGCTTAAGAAAAACAATTAAGAGCAGACTGCAATTAATATACCATTTTCATACCTGCTCAAAAAATGCGTTATATAGTGTTTAAACTTGTAGATAATTACGGTAGACAAAGCTTGATAAACTTTGGTTTCTTTCCAGAAAGGTGAGGAGGAAAAGATTTTTCCTGGACCTGGTTTTTCAAAGTGAACTCCAGTCAGTGTCTGCTGTGCCTCACTGAACCCAGGCTTCTTCCCATTATATCAATGTGTGGTGCCTTATAGCAGCTCCCAAGACTTTAGCCTGTGACCCCTTAAAGAACAAACACGTGTTTCTCTGTAGAGAAACTCAAGGATGGGAGCATGAAATTTTCTGGCATTTGAAATTCATTTCAGTGTTCAAATTTTAGAAATATATTTCTATTAAGTAAATAAGAGTCTGTTGACACTGAATGAAAATCACAGGAACATTAGGCTGTTGTATGGGAGAGTGAATTCCTGTGTGTCCCACCAGATGAGGAGACCTCATAATAGCCCAAAAGCTCCTCTGGAATCCCCAACTGAAGGGACACAGATTTTGTGATGGCCATCTCTTGGCTCTAAGAGAGCTCATTTCTCTGAAGGGCAGAACCCTTTTCTTGCCCACTCTGCCTTTGAACTAAGAAGCATGAAACCTAAGGGATGCTGTATGACTCCTGAGTTTTGTGTTACACATGGATGGCTGGGCATTGCTCACATGGAGCGTTCAGATAAGACGGGAGACTTTGCATGCGGCGTGTCCCCTCTGAATTGTCCCACAGCGGCCTGTCCCACCGGACCACCTCGATGGCTGAATGAACAGCAGCTGTTCATTAACAGGGAACAGAGATCCGGTGCTGGCCATAGGAAGTAAAAGCCCTAGAGCACACTGCAGTAGCCTTGTTCTCCCTTTACAAAGCTGGTCTCTGTTAAACTGCGGTATCGACCCTCACTGGCGTACAAATGCCCTTCGTTAGGGCTTGCACGCTGTGTTATATGAGTCCACAGCTAAAAAGCAAACGAACAAAACCTGCTTGTGGTAATTTACTGTAATGGCACTGGAAGTCAGTTTAATCAGGGGAGAAAAATGATGGGGGTGATTATGCTCAACTGGAAGGAGCAGGACAGCCGGTCGCTGAGGTGGTGACTTCACCGGGGACTGCGGAGGAGATGGATTATTTGCAAAATCTCAGCCTGACATGGCTCTCCCAGAATGCAGCCTGCTCCTAAGACACACATCCGTGTATGTTTAATAAGGTGTTAGAACAGAACCTGAAATGTTCGTTCACGTTCCCCTGTCGTGGATCATTTCAGTGGCCATCTGGTGCCCCTCTTACTTTTTTTAAAGAAGCTCTCGCATCCTGCACATTACTTTCTGTTTACCCTCTGGGCCCCTGCTTGGCAGAGTGCCATGGAATGTGCTTGGTGTCCTGTCCTTTCCTAGCTCAGCAAAACACTGAAGACAGCGCGTAAGGATAAGCCCTCGTGCTTCCGCTCCCACCTCACCAGGAGAGCCTCTTCTTACCAGCTGCGAGAGCAGCCTTTGCTTGGAAGGTGGGAGAAGGATGTGAGAGTTTGTACAAGAAGTACTTTTATTTCCAGGGAGATTTTTAACGCTTGTGTTGGTGGCTTGCTCAGATTTGCATACTTCAGTAGAGGCAGCAGCCTGGTATCCAAGTAGTAGAAGAGAAACCTGGTTGAAGAAAAAAATAATTCCTTTCATGAGTCCAAGAGTTACTCTCTGACACCAAGAGCTGAAAGACATCCCAGCTGAGCCACCGTTTTCTGTGTGTTAGTGCTACAATTGCAAACCTACCTGGGCTTTGCAGTGTGCAAATTTAGTTAATTTACTTAGGTGGAAAAAAAGCGGTAACTGTACCCTTTCTAAACTGACCAGCGTGGAAGTCTATATTTTAACCTTAAGAAGAGCTAGAAGTTTTGAGGAATGCTGCTAGGAAGTGGAACCCAAGCAATTACACTGAACAAACAATGAATTGCATGTATTTCTAGTGTGTCTATTTGTGTGGACATGACTGAGAGAGGGGAAAGAAGAGGAAGGATGGACCTGACACCAAACATACTCAGTTTAGAAGGGAATGCAGAGGAGACTGTGGTTACAGACTGATTTAGGAGTGCATTGAGTCCATGGAAGGAACTTGGTGTAAGTGGCTGTGGGTTGATGTTTTTCACATGACAGCAGCCCTGCTGCTGTGCTGCAGGCACATTAAGCTGGCAAAGCTGCATCACCTCCAAGAGACACAGGCTGAGACAGATGAGCCCATTTCCACCAGCAGCACTGAATCCCTGACCCAGCTTCTGCCAGGAGAGGTATTTTGTTGAGGGGATGGAGCTGGGATCATTCCCAGACCCTGGGCTGGCCTTGCTGTACTGGCACAACACTACTCTATGAATTCTCTGACAAACTAAAACAGCTGAACTCTTTTACCTTTAGTTTGTTTAAGAGGTCTTTTGCAGTGGCTTGAGTACGCTGAACATTTGAGTTGTCCTTCTCTGGATATCTTTTGCTTTGTCACGTTGATGACATTCTTACTCAATTTATTAGCCAACATTTTTTGGCTAACACTGCATTGAACTCTGGTTCAGGAGTCGTCTTTGGTTCAGGTGCCTCCACAGCTTCTCTAGGAAGCAAGTCAGGGTTTTTCTGGTCAACAAGACTGCATTTGCATTTGTTCACTGTTGTTCCTCTTTCCTTATCTCTGTTTGTATTACATTACCACTCAGGGTGTTCCTGTACTCTCCCATGTTGGTATGGTGCCCAAAAGTTGACACTTCTGTAAGCCTGTAGTCTGTGTGTGGTACAAAAATTACCAGAGAGAGTGGCTAGAGATTTCTATAAAGTTCTCAATGTTGTCTTTTATTCTCCTAAATGAAATTCTTGCTATAGGTCCTCCTACACACCAAAGTAAGGAATCTGTGTGAAAGTGTCTTCACTCCATGTGTGTTTATTGTCAAAGTCCTTCAGGCTTTGTTTGACTGTTTTGATGTGTCCAGTTTCTTATCTGATGCTTTCTGGTTACCTTTTCAATTCAGGGACAAAGTCCAAAGAGAGACTGGCATATGCTTATGGAGGGTGGAGTTGGCAGAGAAATGGTTTAACTCTGCCCCCTTTTTGACTGGAAAGTTGTTCTTGTAAAATAACCCCAGCTGGGGTCTGAAAGAGAGTTTCTGCATCTTCCTTAAGTGCTTTCATCACAATACCCAGAGGAACATATGTAATTTTAAATTTGAGGAGAGTGCCTGCTCCCTCTGTGACACTTTGGTACCACAGAGCAGATGGGGCTGGGGCACATGTTCAGAAGGAGAATCAACTGCAGGCAAATGTCTCTCGTGACTGTTTTCATGACCTGTCCTCAAGGATGTCCAGGGTTCAAGGTCCCACATCACCCCCAGGTGCTCTGCTTCATCATCCCTACTACAGGAAAACAGGCCCTTACACCTCTTCTGAACCTCCCTTCCCCTGGTTTAAAGATTATTACTTTTTGCTTTAACCCCCCCAAAAAAACTCCATTGTGTATACATTATATATGCTCTGATATAGAATGTTTGAATTCCTGTGAGAACCAGCGGAAATCCAACTCACACCTCAGAAGGTGACTCAGAGACCTTTCTGGCCAAAGACAGAAAACTCTGGTCTTACCATACCAGGACAGATTAAAAACACCTAAGTGTGTCCTGACTGATAGTATTTAATAAGTGGCAAGGCTTGGATACTACGTGAGAATGGAAGGAACCTGAGAAGGTTTATTATAAACAAATGATGTTTTCTTGGTGTTTGTGATGTGCCATCCATCCAGAGTGGAAGCAGCAGTGATTCTGCAGCCTCACTCAGGTCAGAGTGAGCAATTATAGGTGTGGACCAGAGTCAACTGTGGAATACCTGAGCACACCAAGACAGCAGGAGACCTTATGGTGATTATTAATGGAATATTTGTGACTGTGTCCAGGCAATTTACATGATGAGTAATGTAAACAATAGAGGTTATTGAATGAGGAGTGAAAACTATTAGGAAGGATGTTAGTGGTTGCTGCTTCAACTGGGGACCAGAAAGAAAATCCTCCCTGGGGTCATTAACTGTATTCTCCTGACACTCTACTAGAGCAGAACTTACCTCAGATCTCAACTGGTCCTTCTGTCCCAGCTTGAAATGCCTGAAGTGATGGCGATGATTTCATTGTGTGAGCTATGACATAAGCTGCAAGTGAGTGTCAGTCTCAGAAGATGACTGCATTTCTTAGAGAATTTTCCTTGAGAACTTTTTCTGGTAGCTAAACAACCCACTTCAAGCTGATTTTTCCATGTTTCACCAAAGCTGCAGAAAAACCAGTGGTTTTGAACACTGTTCCACAGCCATTGCTTTGATTTTTGAAAATTCATTAAGAGCAACGACAACAACAACAACAACAAATCATTCTAGTGAGCTGAATAAAGCTGAACTGCAAATCCCAGATACCCAGAAAAACATTGTCCTGTTTATAAGGAAAGAGTGTGGTTACTGTGGTCAGACAGCTGGGCTACAGGCCAGGCCATGCCTCCTAAACATATTTTATCTAACCTCATGTCACAGGCAGGATGTGGGGAATGTAAGATTTTCTCTTCTGAAAGGTAAGGGCCATTCACAGAGAACATACACAGGGATTGCTCCCTTGACAGCTGCTTTGACCTACACCCATCGAACCTCTACTTCTTCATTAGGGTATCACAGGAAATTTCTAGACCTGCTGGGATCAGGACTGGGGCAGATCCACCTTGGTGACTTTCCCCAGGCAGTCAAAAAGGCAAAGACAGGCTGCAGCCAGGCCTGAATGGACCATTCTCCTCAGCCAGCTGTGAACAGTTGAGGTATGTCTTGCCTAAGCACTGGGTGTGATTGTAGCACGTAAATAATGGGTGCAGCTAATGTGGTCCAGGAACCAAGAGACTGTAGAGTCCCTGAAGAGCCCTTGCTACTTCCCTGGCTGCTGGTGTTGCATAGGGTGGCTGGAAGAAGCCATCAGGGCTACAGGAGCACCTCTGCTTGTTTGGCTGAAGCTAAGGGGACGTCTAGTGGTGGTATTTTAAGATCCAGGTTTCCCTTTAACTAGAGGCATCTAGTTTTTCCACTAGGAAAACTGCTGCAGCTTCCTGGAAAGTGATGAGCAGAGTCAGAAATGAGATTAAAGGTGTGTTATATTATTTTTCCTTTGTGAAAGAAACTGACAAATTTAATTACTGGATGCAAGCAAAGCTCATCTCTTAGTCTCTGTGCAGCAAACCCTGTGATGGCAGTGGGGCTTCAATGGACAAAACTGGTGTGAAACTGATGCAGTCTCCCTGATGAGTGTGATGGGTTTTATTCTGCCTCTCTCTCTACAAGTGTAGTCCCCAGACCACAACCACAAGGAATTTAAGCCTTGTCATTTGAATTTTTTTATATGAATACCAGGAATATGTAAGACACTCATGGCTCAGACAATGCAGTGGGACCCTGTTGTGTGACACAGACATGCAGAAGTCAGTTGCTGGTTTCTCAATGCACTGCATTGATTTTTGCAGTAATATATCACCTCCCCTCAGACAATAACTGGGGCCTTGGTGTCAGGTAAAACTAAAAGAGACAAAACTGTATTGCCTTTATCTAGATGCTTATGTGCTGCTGTGAGTAAGGAGAATGTATATAACTATAGGTAGCAGTGTGAGACAACACAGTAAATAAATACTGAAGGGAGATTAAAGGAGGATCACTAATATCATCCTGTTTTCTTTTAGAATTTACAAAGATTTGCCTTGGTAAAAATTATACGGTTGGTGTTAAGCTTTCTCTGAGGGAATGTACTCGCACAAAGACAACTCTCTGGCAAAATTATCTTTGAAGCTGTGCCAATAGCAGGTAGAGAAACTCAGGTGCAGCTCCCAAAGGGTTGCTCCTCCCTGATGAGGATCATTGCAACAGGCAGACATGGTAATGTGTTGCTAAACTGCCTCCTTTTATTGTCCTCAGTCCAGGAAATGCCTAGTTTTCTCAATATGAAGGAATTAATTACTTATTTTTGGGGCTATTTAACCAAATGCAGTGTATACATGCCCCCCTGGAACGTACTCTGGAATTGCTGCTGCTGCAATCACAGCAGGGAAGGATTTTGCTGCTCCTGTAGTCATGTTTCTCTTGTTGCACATTATTAGGCAAAGCTGTTTTCTTGTTCTTGGGGTTTTTTTTAATGCATTGGGAAACTTCTGCTCTAATATCTTTGCCAGTTTTCTTTTTGGAACACCAGATTAATTTATTTGAATGCTTCTTCGTAATTTCTCAATGGTTCTTCATCTTTGTTTCTTTCTCCTCTCATGAAATCTTTTTCCCCTCTTCAAACCAGTCACCAGCAGAAAGACTAAGAACCTCTTGCTCTTAACCATCTAATCCATTTAGACCAGACTTTTCTCTAACTTTCTGTCTTGTGTGTTCAAGGCCAGTCATTACCTTGATTTCAGGGCAACCCTCAGTGATTAAATGCTGAGCAGGGAGCACAGGCAGAGCTCAAACACCTACCCTTTCTTCAGACAAGCTTTCATGCTCTTGCACTTGGAGATGGATAAAATTTCCCAAGTGAAGCACTGGGTTCCTTTTCCATGGATTCACAATGAAATGTGGTTGGGTTTGTTTCGGTTTGGTTTTTTTAAGTTTCTTCCTTCTCACCTCCCAGATGTTTCCAATTAATTATCTTTTAATTTCTTTTAATTTAACTTGTTCCTATTTAATTCTCAACATACTCTTCCTTATTTAACATTTTTGCTAAGACATGTGCTACCTGTGCTGAAATCCAAGAGGAGGAGTTCTGTGGAAGAAGGTAGTATTTTTCTCCAGTGACATTCTCCCTGTCCCTTGTATACAGGTATAAATAGTTTAATTGCCTTTTTTGTTTGGTTGCTGGGTTGGGGTCATTTTGTTTTGTTTTATTTTGTCTTTGGAAGGAGGCAGGGGGAGCAGGTAAGGTAGTTGTAAAGCTGCAAGATTTAATTTTACCTTTTGCTGTTCTGTGAAGGGCTGTGTGATGGGAAAAATTACCAAAAGCCTTTTTACTCATATCAGGATGTTCTGCAAGGGCTGTCTTTCCACTCTGACATCCTCTCTTCTGGCCTTGTCTCATCTACACCACCTGTCACTACTCTGGGCAGTGCTGCAAACTGCAAGCCCCTGGAGGAGAGGCTGGTCCCTCTTATTTGGGAGAAAGCTTCCATTTTCTGGTCCCGGAGTGAGTTTGGAAGTATCTTGTTGCTTTTGTGAAGGGCTTTGTCATTCCCTACTTTGTGACACACCTATTTGGATTTCCCAACTCTTTTGCAGCACATCTCTGCTTTCCCAGCTGTCTTGAGGGACAGATTAGATTTACACTTGCAGTGTCTGATCGAGGGTGGTATTTGTATGCACGAAATCTTTTCTCCTTTCCTGTGACATGTCTGCACAGAGCATGTCCTTAACGTGGGAGTGCTCGTGTGCAGGGACTGTGTGTCGTGACTGTGCCTGCAGTGATGCTCGGGACCTCTGTCCCTGGGCTGCACTCCCCGTGCTGCTGCTGCTGCCCATCCTTTCTCCAGTGGAGCAACAGTGCCAGCTGCTGGCTGCTGCGCCTGGCCTGCCACCCCCTAAGCTTAATTCTGAGGGCACTGCCGCCTAAAACACACCAGCGTCCCCTTTGCTGACGGTCTGGCTACTTAGCAATAACATCTCAGTTTGTTAGTCCTTTTTTCCATACCAAAATAATATTTTGCTGAGCTCAGGTAAGCCTCAAGTTGCCTTTGCTGGCGACATTTCTAATTGTTTCATGTTGGTTTAAAGCTCCGCGTCTCTCCTGATCTGCCGGGAATGTCTGTTCAAAGAGGGGAGAAGGTTTCTGCTCTGAGCAGTGGACGGCCGTGAAGTGCTCTCTGAAAGTTCTTTATTCATTCAGTTGTGGCAGCAATTTGTTAGCTATGTGTTTGGGACACCCTTATTGTTATAGCCACAATGAGCTCTGGGGAAAACGAAATGGTGATTTGTGTATTTCTGCACAGAGCACACACAGCAGTTCTGCTCAGGGAAAAAAAAAAAAAAAAAAAAAAAAAAAAAAAAAAAAAACAAAAAAAAAAAAAAAAAAAAAAGAAACAAAAAAACAAANAGGGTAAGAAAAAGAAGACTATAAAGAAGACTATCTTCAGCTGCTACAGCTATATATGTAAGTGTAGTTTTATTCGAATTTCAGTGAAATGTTTTAATAGAAAAATACTTTGTGTTTGCATTTTCTTTTTATTTTCCCAAGAAGAATAACAAACGGAAAGGACAAGTTTGTTTCTTTAAATGTTTCCTGTGAGAAGGGAGTTATATTGTTTGCAGGAGGTGAGGGTAGCAAGGATGCATGTATGGAAAGTAGGAAACTGGGGAAAAAAAAAAGTATGCAAGGAAACAATTGAGAGCTTTTCAGAGGAAGGAGAAAGACAGTGAATGGCTGAAGTAATAAACCCGGGAGACATGATCAGGGGAATTTTGCAGAGGAAAAAAAAAGGGAGGGATAGGAGGCAGCCAAACAAACTGAAAGTGAGTTTGATGAGTCAGGGTTTCTGTGGGTTTCTTGCACCTCCCAAAAGGCCAGTTTTTACTTCCTCTCAGCCACAAATGTTCTTCATTATTTTTGGAACAGAACACGAAAAGAAAATTAATAAATCAGCTATTCTTAAACATACATGACAAATCCAGGCTGAGGCACAGGTGGACCACAGCCACAAAGAGGTCTCTAAAATCAAAGTTGGAGAACTTTGGACAGCCAGCAGGTTTAGCACTGTTTCCAGCCCTCTGTTACTCTTTCAGTCATGTAGTGTTTTGGGGTTTGGATAGGGAACTCTAAACCAGGCAAAAAGAAAAAAAAGTAAAAGCAGCTTCTATGCTGCCTTGATAGACAGGACCATCAGAACTCCACCTGTGCAACTGAAAACTCAGTAAAGAATTAGTTCTTCTTATCTAAACCCACATCTTTCTGCATGTACTGGTCTGTTCCAATGCCAATGTCTTGACTTTTTATTACTGATGTAAATATTTAAGCTGGATGTAATGCCATTATTTGCTATTTCTTAATTAAACAAAATAAATTTTTCCAGGATTTGTGCTTGCAATTTTCAAGAGTCTTGTTCTAACCATGCACTGATTTGTTTTACTTTCACACAGACTGAAGCAGTTTGTTTCTCTGAATAAAGGGAACAGGCTCCATGCTTTCTTATCCACAGCAGGCCTTTGCCACTGAGATAACCAGCCTCTAACTGAAAATATATTGTTATATGTATAATATATTATTATGCTATTAGGGAAAAATAGTGGGAGCAGGACTGAAAAAGCGGAGCAGACCTGATGGAGAGAGGAGGATGCAAAGCAGTGTAGTTTGCACACAGAGGTGGGATGTGAGGCTGGAGAAGGCAGAGGGCTGTCACTCCCTGTACCCCCCATGAGTTTTCCCTACGGTGGGGTGGGATACCGTGGGGACAGCTGAGGTGGCTGTGTCTGCTGTCCCTGCAGGCCAGCAGGGGTGGTGGTGCTGGGAGCCACCACGCCGCTAGATGTCCCTTGTCACCCGAGTGAGGCAGGCAGCTCGTCCCCATCTCTGCACTTCAGGCATGTAGTGTTATAAAGAAGCCTGTTCTTTAAGTGTTAATATGGAGAAAAGTTGTGTCTATATTTAAAAAATAAGTCTTGTATCAGCCTGTCATGGATAGCAAGGAGAAAGTTACTTCCTTAGCCACTTTAATTTTTATTGGAAGATACTCTGTCATAGGGAGGATTTTGTTTTGAAGAGGTGTTTGCAGGGCAGTTCACTATTTCCTGGGGGACAAGTTGTGCTTGGAAATGCTGGTTTGGTGATCCTTACACTGTGGTTTCAGCTAACCTTTCCCTGTTGACACAGGCCTGGTGCAAGGTGGGGCCTGGTAGCCTGCATCAGATGAGCTGGGTGGGGTAAAAGACCTGGGTGGGCTTTTTGTGTGTCTTCTTAGTGACTTTGCCATTTTAGGCATGCTTTTGTTGCAAAAGAGGGGCAAAAGAGGTCACTTATGTGAAGAACTCAGCCCTTCCACCTCACTGGTGCAGCCATACACCCAAAGGCTCAGCATGTCCCTGCAGAGAGGGGAAAAGGCTGAAAAAGGGAGCAACTGCTGAGGGAGGTGGACTGGTGTAGTCATGTAGAGTGAAGGGCAAGAGTGTCTCAAGGGGTCATAGGGAAGCCTCCCAAACCTGCTTACACCTGGCCCCTCAAAAGCCTTTCCTCACACTTCCCAGCCCCTGTGTCACCCGGCACACCAGAGCCACGTGGAACCCATGCTGCCCAGACACATGGCTTGTGTTTGTCCCTCCAACAGCTGTGCTGGTCCTGCCTTGCCGTGGTGCTGGTGCCTCTCCACACTAGTTTGACAGCTGGGTTTGAAGGGCAGCCTCCAACAACCAGCATGTGCCAGTCTCTTAGCAGTCCTTTAAGAGTTAATTCCTTCCTGTGCCCTAGGCATGTGGCCATGTTTTCTCTACAGTGGAAGCTGTGTTTCCATATGTCCCTACCTCCCACGGCTGGCACTTTGGCGTGGGCATCTGTGCCTCTCTGCATGCCTGTGCCCTTGTGAAGAGTGCTCTGAACCCGCACTGGGCAGCTCCTGCAGTGCCTCCTGCACATACCATGGCTGCCTGTGCAGTGGGGAGGAATGCCCCTAAACTGCCCCTAAACTGCCCTGAAAGCAGCTACAGGGCTTTACCTGCCCAGACAGTGTTATGAACTTTCCTCCAATGCAAGGAATACCTGACTGGCTGTCACCTGTTTCTCAGGGTGTGCTGCTGCCCTGCATGGCTGCACGAACCAAGCTGTTGAGTATTCAGAGTCATATCTGCTTGCCTGAATGACAGAAATATAATATTTGCTGCTCTCTACTTCATTTAAAACTGTGGGAGCCTGTAGGGCTCATCCTCCTCATGCACCAAGGAGTCCACGTGTGCCACTTACCAGTCAGGGGCTTCTTCCCCAGTAACGTCTGAGCAAATCTCTTAATAACAGAGGGACTACACACAGATTATTGTGATCATAATTTGGCCAACACAGCCTTTATTGCTAATGGTAATGCTGGAGATGGAAAACCCAGCTTGATCCTCAGATCCCTGCTGAAAAGTAATAAAATAAAGAGGAACAAAATCTGTGCGTGAATTTGCTACCAAACCTTTGAAAAACACAAAAGTGGAACCCTGCCAATGCTCTTGCTGGCAAATTTTCCTAGTGGAGCCTCATTTTGAGGTAGGATTAGAAGTGGAAGTGCATTTTTTTGTCTCTGGCATTAGTTATGTGTTGTTGTGTATGAATGGAGGGTTTACAATTATTTGACATTTGTTGTATTGTAATTACTGTGAGCTCCTCTTACACCTACAGAGTATTTTTAAAATATCTTCTGATAATAGACTAATTTGAAAATAAATTCAGCTATCAT
Source organism: Aegithalos caudatus (assembly GCA_013389925.1). Lineage (NCBI taxonomy): Eukaryota > Metazoa > Chordata > Aves > Passeriformes > Aegithalidae > Aegithalos > Aegithalos caudatus. Next base: position 163,200 of record WEIU01023453.1, read on the forward strand.
AAGAAAAAGGTGTATATTTTATTAACACAAAGAGCAGACAAAGGAAGCACTTCAGTGGAAGTGCCCTGTTAAAAATGGAGCCCTGTTTCTTTTTGCTTTGTTGAGAAGATAGATGAAGACAGGCTGGCTTCATATAGTCTTTTGTTCATCCCTGGGCAATGGCAGAACTTGCAGCTAAATTCTGTTGTCAGAAAATTCTATGATGGTAGCTGAGAATGATATCATGCATACTCATTTCAACACCAAGAAAAAGAATTCCTAACCCATAGCTTGGATTTTGAATATCAGAAAGAGCCTTCAGTACCAAGAAATGAGCCTTCAGTACTAAGAATACAGAAAATGCAACTAAAATTTTTTAAACATAAGAAGAGCCACTTGATATAACCAGTAGCAAATAAAAAGGAATGTAAATGTAATTTTAAATTATTTATTTCACTCTCTCCCTCTTTTTCATGTTAATATATCCTTGGCTCTAGCTCAGAATGACGTGCTAATTATGAATGTAAGAAAACCTAACATTTTATTGTGCTAATTAAACTGTGTGTCACACAGACATTTGGGGAGAATTTCCCATGCCTTCTAGTGTGAATGGAAGGAAAGAGCAATGGTGCTCACTTAAAACTGATTTTTTTTTCCTAGTACCTTGCAAAAAGGCATCATTGTATTTTGATTAATCCATGCTTGGTCCACCTCGGATGTTTCCATGGAAACAGAATTTTTTTCCTTGATGGAAATTGTTAGGCTCAGGAAAGCTCCTCACTGCACAAAACCACTTGAGCTCCTGAAGAACTACTTGTTGGAAATTTAATGTGCATAAACAGAACTCCCAAATTCCTCCTTAGTGGTACTGTTGTCAATGCTAATACAGAACTGTTTTCTTAATGATACACAGTGCTGCCTTTTCACTCCACAAGAAAATAGAGTGAGAGTGGTATTATTTCCATTGCAAGAAGGCACTTTTTCTGGTCCAGAAATAATTAGCCTGCAAACCTTCCAAAATTAAATTTTAAGAATTCTGGTGTGTGTATATTATTTAGTTCTGGATCCAGATATTTTGGCTTAAAGGCGGTTAAAATTGAATTAATTTTGTTTTGCAGATTTGCAATAATTTAAGCATTTTATTCTTGTGTGCCTCAATTTTGGACAAGGAGTTTTGTTGGAGTTTGGTTTGTTTTGGTTTTGCTTTTTTCCTTCCAAAGAATATATGTTCTCTTACTGGATGCTGCTGTGATATTTGGAATACCTTTTGAAAATCAACCAACAGAGGGAGCATTTGTGTGTTATTATTAATTTAACCAAATCGTTGGAAACATGACTCTCATTTTTCCCATTATTTATGGACATCATAATTATTGTGTAAAATTATAGGATTTCTTGACCGTTAAAATACCTTGGTTTGGAGTGTTTTAGTTTTAAAGAAGTCCAATTTGAGTTTAGCTGACAGTGCAAGTATTTATTTTAAACTGATTGTCAGGTGTTTTTTTTTTTGTTGTTTGTTTGTTTGTTTTTTTTTGTTTCATCTTTGTTCATCATGGCAAGGAATCTGCCAAACGGAAAGAAGAAAATCACTTTGTAAGCAACCACACTTTTCAAACTTCTTCCAAAGACACATTGAAAGCAGAAATTAAATGTCAACTAGAGAAAGCAGAAGCCTCAGTATTTTTTGGTACCTCTTTTATGTGCTCATTCTTAGAATGTGAATAATAAGGATGATGGTGATATGTACAGCATTAGAATGTGGATGATGATTATAATAACAATAATGATAAAAATGTTTTGCACCTGTATTCTCCTGAAATCTTTTCTCTTCAGCTTTTGGGACACTTACTTTTAACCACTCTCACTGCACTTCTCTGTTGTCCTCATGAGGAGTGAGGCAATTGCTGCTCTTTGCAGTGTCTCAATAGATCAGAGCCAGGAACCCAACTTAATGGCACAGGAGGCTGTGCAACACTTTAGAACTATGAAATAACTGGGAGGCACCAGGACTTGGCTGCAGAAATTGGAGAGATACTTGATTCAGCATCAGGGCTGAGCATCCCTCTTGGATGGGAAATGTGAGACTGCCCAAAATGGTTCTGTAGTCAGGGTCTGGTGGTGACATAGCACCAGGCTGACTCTGAAGAACTGTGCTGCCCAAAGCCCAGGGTTTCTTTGAAGACAATACCTCTCCTGTACAGGTGAGGCTGCTTTAATGAGTGCTCATTTTGAACCTCAAAGGAATGATGTGTTAGATACTTAGAGTTAGTAAGGTCTTTCTGTTAGGAAGATTGTTTTCCCCTTCATACTGCTTTCCCTGATGATTGAATTAGGATGCAACTCTTTGTCTAAGCCCTGAGAATGACCAAATCCAGGAACCTGTGGTGTCTCTACCTCTTGGGGACAGGAAAACACAGAACTATTTTAATGGTATTAACAGCACCTTATAATTAAGTGGAGAGCAGTACAGTCTGCAGCACTGCCATGTGCAGCAGAGGGAGAACCCTATTTATACGCCTAGCAGGCTATTCTGGGAGTGCTAACACTGGGAGTGAGCAGCTGTGAGAAAAACAGAGAATAAGTGCTAGTACACTCTGAAATGGAAATCATAGCACAGCGCCATATGTGTTGACTAAGTAGTCCCGCCAGCGCCCTCGTTTCACTGCTCTGAAGTGATAGCTTCCAACTTGCTTGATGAATTTTCACAAAATTGCTATTCCAAGCAGCAGTCTCCAGAAATGTAGCCATTCCATTTATACAGCACATGGGATAACACGAGTCTGCAAACTTCAGTCTAACACTGCTGAAAGACCAGGCAAGAACTGAAAAATTTGCCTTCCTCATTGCAGAGCTCGTTAACCCACGTACATATCATCCCCTGGGAATGCAGTTTCCTTATCCTGAGGTTCTCCTGTGACCCCCACCCAGATGGATTACTGTGTGCAGGACTCACGCATTCCAGTGTTTACCTTCACCTCTAAAAGCTTTAAAACAAATATGAGAACAGAATATGAATTCACTTGGCAAGGCTGCTTTTCTACATGGTTTGGTTATTTATTTGCCTGCCATGACACTGGTTACTCTCAATAGTTTCTTTTCAATTTTGTTCTCGGGCTCTTTAAGGATTTGAGGATATCCTGTGAGACCGTGTTTGTGCAATGGGAATAATTTGTGCCAAACTGTGGCACCTGCATGCAGCAAAGGTCAAGACAAAACTTGTGATAGTAGTGGGGACCTGGGGAAGATTTCCTAAAATTTGTGAAAAGCCAGTCTATTAAAAGCAGTCAGGTCTCTGTTATTTCTCAAATCCCTCTGCACTTAACATTGTGAAGCATTGAAAAACCAGTGGTTCTTGGACACTCAGGCTCCATCACAGGTGTTAAGCCCTTCACAGGTGTTAAGCCCTTCTCAGCATAGCAGCTCCAGGCACCAGCTTGGAATCACTTACTGCAGTCCTCGATGTAACTGCAGCCATGTGTCCATCCCAGCATGGCCTTCCAGACCCAGAGGTCTGTGCCACAACTGTAGCCCACTTCTGTTCCTTCCTTCCTCCCAGCTGCAAATTTTGCTGGAATTCCTCCTCAAGTCCAGCATTGCTCCCACGGACATCTAAATTCTCTGTCCTTGCTGTATGTGTGTTGCTCTGCTAGCACACCTGGTGGTGTCTCAAAAATGCCACTGAGTTTTCTGATATTTCCCACAAGGGAAATACACTGCTCCCTGCCTAAAAAGCCTGGGATCACATGGACATTCTCACTTCCTGCATGCTTGAGATCTGGAGTGACCTAGCCCAGATGGTGTTTGATAGCTTCAGTGCTCCCCACCTGAAATCTTCTTTAATGTTCATTCTTTATCTCAGGTTTGTGTACTTGTGCATAACAGCAACTTGTACAACTAATATCAGAGGTTTTCCAAGTAACTCTTTTGATTAACCCTGGCAGTTTTGCAGTTTATTAGCTTCTCAGAAAATTTAGGTATTTGTCTAATGGGAAACACCAGGTAGATGCCAGAGGAACTCACTCTGTCAATTTATTATTCTGGGTTATTTGAAAGAAAGAAAAAAGAAATTTGTGGTTTGGTTGCAGAATAAGGTGTGAGTCTCAGCAAATCTGAGATTTATACAGAGAAATCCAGCTGTGCATGCCTCACTGAAAACCTGGAGGATGAAAGTACACAGTAAAAGATGTAACAAATCTGAGGATCTAACAGTGCTGTGAGCAACCCAAGAGCTTTTCCAATTCTGTAATCACTGTAGGCATCTAACTCTCACTGGCTGTCGAGGTTGTGTGTCTTACTACGACTCTTTAAAGGTCATGCTTAAATACTAAACACAAGAGGTTTCTTGCTGGTGTTGATGAACAGGGATAATTTGCTGTCATGATGCAACAGCTGCTATGCATGAGAAGATTGTCAGTGGGAAGGTGCCCTGGATTAATTTAAACACAGGTTTCAGGGCCACGATTTTGTAGGACTGCAGCTTCTGCTTTCATCTTAATTGACTTCTTATTTGGAATTGTCCTCTTACAGCTGTAAGCTCAGAGATGGTGGAAGTCCAAGGTGAAAAGGAGGGCACTGAAATCAGCTCCTGACCAAAATTCCTCTCGTGACTCAGATTCCTCTTACCTTGCCATGGGTGAAGGGTGCTGATGCAAGAGCAGTGGTTCCCATGAAGGAGCACAGTTCAGAGAACAGAATTTTAGGCACATGCACACAGTTGTGTGGTTAATCATGAATGAGTGGAGCGTGTTTTGGAAATGTTGCATAATGTAATTACTCACTTCTGAGCTGCAGACTCCTCGGGGAAATTACTATTGTATGAATGTACGTGTTAAACCATACAGCCATTGCATATAATGTTGTATTCAGGCAAAAAATAGGTCAGTCAATAATTTGATCTAAGTTCTTCGTATGGGTCACCAAATTATTCTGAACCATATTTGCTGAACTTTGAAGTGTAGTTATATTAGGGCCCATGGGATTTGAATGTTCTGAGTCGAGGGAACAAGCTCCATAACTATTTTGGTGACAACAGTTAAATATCCTTTCCTCAGCACATCTAAAAGCAGTAATGCATGCCTAAAATTCAAGAAATCTAAGCAGTCATTAGTTTTTCTGAACATCCATAATTTCAAATTGACTACTTAAAAGAGTGGGGAGCTAAAGTACAGAAATGGCTTCAAATAGAATAACTGAGGCAAGGAGTGATGTTTGGAACCACCATTCTTCAAAAACTGTTGCCATGCCTGGGAAAGGGAAATAGCAGAGAGAACTTTTGGTAATAGTGCTTGAAAACACAGTGTGTGCGAAGAAAAGAGGCATTGCAACAACAACCACAAAAATACATATGTGTATCTATCTATATATATATATGTATGTATCAAGTAGTCTTTGATTTGCTTCACTCCAAGCTTTCTTGAGAGTTGTCCTATTCCATATTCAGACTTTCTGACCTTGTTTTGTCACATGGGTTTAAGTGTGAGTATAGACACCTGGGAAGGTTCCAGAAATTCACAGGTCCAGAGCCTCGTGTCTTTTAACCGTCTTACACATGGTTACTTCTGAACTTTCTCATGCATTGTAAACTGTACTGTGCTTGGGGCCTTTCACAGCCCAAAGAACCACCTGTGAAAATACCTAATGAGCATTAATGGGCCTAATGACCCCACTGGCCAGCCTCACCTGGATCCTACAACCCCACTACAGCCTGAGGTTAGTTCAGTTCAGCCTGGAGCTGCTTCTCCTTTCCTGAGTTTCTGTGCTCTCCTGTTGCCCCTCCCAGGTGGCTCCTGGCTCACTCTTTGCTGCACTGCAGACCATCAATGGATACCACTGCCATCCCCCCATGTTCAGCACTGTAGGTGTCTGCCTCTTGGTGAGGCCCTGGATGGTGGGATGTGACGTTCTCCTGCTTAATCCCTGCTGTGAGGAAGTCCAGCCCATGTCTTTCTGGTGATGAGGCTGATTCCCAATCCACTTTACTCCAGGAAGATGATGAGGTTGCTGTTACCTGGATGCAGGTCAGTAACTATTTTTATACCTTGCACCTGAAAAAATTTAAGGCAATATAATCTATTCTAGCTTTCAACCCTTATTTTTTTTTGTTCATTTTTGTTTGTCATAACTTGTGTGTTTTGCTATAGTTTGCTATTATTTGCTGCCAACTTTGCTGACATGAAAATTTTCATCCAGTTGTGATGGACATTAAATAGGTTATCTCTGTACCATCTGAAGGACCTTAAATTGAGGGGTTTAATTTATTTTGAGTAAACCTTATTTGATCTTTTGCAGCCCTAAAATTGCAGACTTCAAAAGTATGTTCTATGTTTATCTTTAGTTTCAAAAAACATTGTAACTTTACTAGAATTCCAGGCTTTATTTTGCTTCTCATTAAGCTGAAAAATGTTATTGTGTGCCTGTAATTGGGAGTCTTTGATCTCAAGACAGTCACAAGCCACATGAGCGTAAATAGTCTTTCATGCAAAGCATTCCTGTTTGCACTTGACAAAACAAACAAACAAAAAAAGACAAACAAAAGCCTCAAAACAATCACCTTTTATATAGAAGGCAGCCACAAAATGAAGGAGGGATTGCCAGATGCTCTTGGCAGTACCAAGCAAACCTTTGTAGCCTACTAGCCTACACAACTTCCTTGACTGAAGGTACAATGCTTAGGTAGATGGTTTTGCAGGCTTGAGTTGTGTCAACATAATCTTCTGCAAATGTGGGCTTGTTCAGGGCTCCAGGACAGAGCCAGCCTTGGAGTGAAGTTGCTGTATCCTGTTGGATGTGGTACCTCCTGGAGACACAAATCTCTGTCTCAAGGCCCACCCGGTGAATCGAAATACTCCTTTTGCATGGCTTTCTTTTGGTGGGTTTGTGAGGTAGAGGAAAGCTTTCTGTGGGGGAAAATCAATCAGCTCTGTGGAGTTCTGGTGAAAGAAGCCTCCTGACAGAAGGTGTAAGTCTGCTTCACTGTGTGCCCCCAGGTCTGGTGGGGCTATTGTGTCTGAGCACTTTCAGCCACACAGGGTGTGTGTTTATCAGCTGTCCTATGAACTGGAGGTGAATTTTTTGTGTTTGTCAGCCTTGTATGTACTTAGTGACCCTTGAAACAATGTGTGTGTAGGTCTTGTTGGTATTGTGAGGGAATGGGGTGTCCCAAAGGCTGAAGGGGCACTCTCATGGTAGGGGAGAGAGAAGCACACCCAAAAACTGGTGTAGGATGAGCTCACTGCAGAAACACAAGGCCTGGCAGAAAATGTAGCTGCTAACAGTGACAAAGTGGGATTGCATATGCACTCTGATGTTTCAAGGCATGTGTTTCCCCTCCTCCTTTGTGGTTCATCATAGGCTTGGCAAGAGGCAGACCTCCCAGCTGAAGCCTACTTTCTAATCTAACTTCTGATATCTCCTCCAAGGTCTGAGTCCTAGGACAATTCACAATCAAGGTCACTAAGTTTTTGTTCAGTAAAGATTTATCTTTATGTGACTGCAGAAGTAGGGAAAAGCCAGAGCAAAATCTCTCCAAATCTCTTATTCTTACATCCAGTGTTTATCAACCTCATGTGTGGCAAGTGGTTTTGTTTCTTGAACCAAAGGACCCCTTTGTATGTGAAACTTTTTCCATAAGAGCTAAAGATCCTTTTGTATTTTTGGTTGTGTGTCGCCTTGTTCTTTTCTGTTCTTTTAGCCTTCTGATTGTTTACATACTTAGGAGTCAGATTCTCACACATTTTCTATAAACAATACTGTTGTTTACATTCCTCCAGTTAGGAGGGACAATCGATAGACACCTTTTCAGACCAGTGGAATTGAAGAGGTTGAACCTCTGTCTTCTAATGTGGTCCATTTCTGTGAAATGTATATAAGGTGAAATCAAAAAAGTAACTCCTCTTTTCCTCCTCTCGCTCTGGCTCAGTCATCTCTGTTGTGTCTCATCGTGGCGTTCCTGCGTCAGTTGTGATTTTTTTTTTTTCAAGTAAGGAAAAATTGATTGAATTTCTCACATTATCTACATACTCTTTCTGGCACTGATAGAACATTGCTGAGCTATTCAAAACATGTGTGACCAGAGCCCAGGCATGGCCTGGCTGGCACTGGCTTTGGTGGCAGCAGCAGCACAAGCAGCTCTGTTGCTCTACCTCTGTTCTGTCTCTTGTGTGTTTGGGAATTTTGGCCAGTGTAGCACATGAGCTGGAAGAAAAGCACTGGTGCTGCTGAGGAACAGTGTGTGCAGGGGCAATGAGCATGCTGGGAATTGCTGAATCTGATATTGCCCCGACAAGGAAATAATAGTCAAGTTACAGCCTCAACTCATGTAGGCAAAGAGGGTTTAGCTTTGGTGGAGTGGTCAGAGCCATTTATCCTGCAGCAGGTAAACAGAGTTTATGATCTTGCCATTTGTTAAGACAAAGAGATGGAGAAATGTTCCCACTGCTGAAGACTGGGTAAATTGTTACGCTGGCTGATGAGGAGGTTTGTACTACAATTACGGTGCTAAGTCCCTGGGAAAATCAGTTTAGCTTCATCTTAGACCTATTTACTTCCACCACACTTGGACCAAATATCTTTCAGGGAAACTTAAGAATATTTGTGTTCTATAAAATGGCACAAGTAATGGTTTTTCTGAAGGTGTAATACACTGGTTTGAGGCTTTCAGTGGCTCACATGCCTTATGACATTCTACATAAAACATTCATAGAATAAAATCTGGTGTAACTAATTTCCCTCATCTTACCAATAGCATGAGCATGAAACCGCAGTCATCCAAAATGCAAAATATTTCTTATGGCATGCACAATTCCCACTTTGTCCTGTGATTTAGATCTTCATTCTCTCTAACGATAATAACTATCCATCATTCCGTATTATTTCTTGTTAATGATGTGTTTGTTTCTTTGATTAAAGGGTCTAATGTCAATATATGTTACAGTCACTGTTTATCTCAGACTTCCTAATCACCATAACAGCCACCACAATGTCTGGTCAAGTAAATCCCTTTTTGACCACTTTTTTAACCTAAGGGAATGCATTTTCAATTAAATTGTTCTTCTAAAATGTTGGACTATATTAATGTGGCTTATCATTCTCCCTAGCATAAAATAGTTTCCAGCAGTCCTCCAATAGCCAGTTTGGCATCTTTTCTCCCTTCAGCCTAAAGCAGAGTTTTCAACACCAGCTTGTACTTGATAATGTCACTGGACAGGAGGCTAAAGGCAGGGAACTTAGGCATTTATTGGTGTAGTGTGCAAGTCTCCTGAAAAAAGAGATTCTGCAATTGAAAGCAGCTCTCCTGTTCATTTTATGGTCTCCCTGCACCTCCCAAATTCAGATCTGCTCTTGCACTGCAGGGCTGACCCTCTGAAAAATGTCACAGTTATCTGCTTTTACACTCGAGCTTGTCTACAGAGAAAAATAGTGCTGGTTAAAATCTCCAGCTATCCAGCAATGTGTGTACGTGATCTGCATCTTCTATTCTTGCACATAACTATGGAAGGAAGCAAGGGGAATCCTTTTTCATGTTAAACAGAGGGGAAGGAGGTGGGTGGCACTTCTGGGCTCCTTACTGAGCTCTTGTAGCAATGTCTCCATATTCAGCATGGGGTATAATTTGGGAGTCAGCAGCTTTGTAAGTGGGACCTGTGAAATGTGGGGTTGTGTTTCATGTCAGGTAGAAAAAGGTGGCCTGTGTAGTTGTGGTTGTGAAATATGTGGAATAAGGCCATTAGACAGTTATAAAAATGAGTTTTAATGAACAAACTGATAAAAACATGGAAAGAGGCTTTTGGACAAGTATTTTGCTTGCTTATAAGTGATTAATGTGAGCTTTAAAGTTTTCACAATATAAGTTTAAAGTTTTTTAACACGTAGGATAGAAGAATGTGGAAGTATTAATATTTGCTTTGACAATAAAATTATTATAAGCTTTAAGTTCTTTTGAAATGACAGGTTTTGAACTACAGCTTTAGAATATATAAATAGAGTTGTAATCACCTAAATACAAGAAGGAAGTGAGCCTATCCCAAGCTAAAAATTGATGATCCTGGAAAGGAAAACAGGACAATTCTGGAAAGGGAAGACAGACATCACCATCACTGATTTATGATCCTGGAAAGGGAAGCTGGACCTCACCATCACTGATGTATGATCCTGAAAAAAGGAAGCTGGACATCACCATCACTAATTTACAGCCCTGGGGTATAGAAATTTGGCATCATCAATAGGAAATGATCACAACGAGGTTTAGAAATCAGACTTCCCAAATAAAAACTAGGAGGAAACAACAAAAAAACAGGCTGAGAAATGCTTATGAAGGTGTTCAATAAATACCAGCAAAAATTTGTAGCTGGTGTGCAGTTGGAGGGGAGACCCCCATTGTACCCAGTGAGCTGCTTTGCTCACACTTTACCATTTGAATTAATTAATTAATAAACAGATTGTTGCTTGATATATTGGCTGAGTCAAGCTTTTCATTCCTTACAGACCTGACAGAGAGAATGGGTGGATTTTTAGACATGTCTAAAGCTAATTTACTTGCTTGGGTATTTGTATCAGCCTGTTCATCACAATCTGTAATGTGTGCCAAAGGTGACAGATCAACATCTGGGACAGTAGTGGTGATATCCCAAATTTCTGTGGTTAAATTGCTTTTAGCATCTGACTTGCTACTGTAAAAGTAACTTGGACAGGTCAAAGTGAAATGCAGTCGTGGTCACTGAGATCTACTTTCTTATGTAACATGGAAAAGATTATTGTCCACAATTAACTTAGAATTTTGCTTTAAATTTATTGTTCTGGTGTTAGCAACATATTCCAGTTTACAACTGCCAATGGATGGGAAAAGCCAGGATATGTTAAACTGTTACCATTTTGTCTATAGGTCTGCTCAATCAGGATGTAAAGCATAAAGAGAAAGATAAAGAGGACCCATGTTCTTTACAACAGAGTGTCTGGACCTCAAGTTCCTACCAGACCTGGCCAGCACTGGATAATCCATAATTCAGTGTCAAGTTTGACAGGCCAACTGAGGAACAAGAGAGGGCTGCTGCTTGCTGCAAAGTAGTTCATTACATGGCTAGATCAGTCTCACAAAGGCAGAGTGTTACAGCCTGTGTCATCATGCAAGAGCTTTCTAGCATAGAGTCCCCATGTCCCAAGCAGAAGCAGCAGCAGCAGCCCCAATACAATGCATTGTATTCATAAATCATCCAGTCAGCTACAAACACAATGCTATTAATGTCTTTTTGCACTTATCCTGGTCTAACACAGTTGTGTGACAACAGTGGTCATTTCTTACACAAGGCCTAGGTATATAGCCTATCTATTGTGTCTAGCAATGCTGTGTTATGTCTGTGTTATGTCTAGGACTTAGTTAACTTTGTAAAAGGTAATGGTACTTAACTTTAAACTGCACTTTATGGCTTTTCTGTTAACTAATACAGACTCTTATTTACTTAAGGCATATTTTCACTTACCTAAAACTTACATTCCCACTTCATGTCTGTGTGACTTTATCTCAGTTTCTCTGAGGGTTTCAAACCAGCCCCTGCATTCCTTTCTGCCTCTAAGCCTGTATGCATGGGGTCCTGGGAGATTTCTACCTGGTTTCCAACATTTGAGAAATCAAATTATTTGTGCATTTAATAGATAGAGAAGCACTCAGTAATTTGCTTCTTGCTACTTTTATTTCCTCTATATAGGAATTCTCTTTGCAAGAGTGGGCTTGTAAGGCTTGTTTCCCACTCTCATAGTTATCAGGGGATGGGGTGGCAGGTATATAAGAGTATAACTGTGCAGCCCCCTGCTTAGAGGGGCCAGAGACCTCTCTTTGACAGAGAGGCAAGTGTATCTCTAGTTGTCATTTCCAGGCAGCAAGCTCTTCTCCCTGTACAGTTTTCCACATCACAAGCATATGGGTCAGTTATTCAATGAGCATTTCTCTCTAAATATTAATATGAGAGGTGTTTTTACTCTCTCTTTCTACTATTTTCCCTCATCTGCTTTTTAATATTTTACTTTTTCATGAAAGTATTGTGCAGGAAAAAACCTCTGCACATTTCTGTCCTGTCTCCTCAGCACTCGCCACCTCTGGAGTCCTGCCCTCTACAGATCCCAGCCTGACTCTGCAAAGTTATCTGCATTACAGCCCCTCACTGCTCCCCTGCCATGGTCATTTTTTATTCTTATGACAACATTCACTCAATTTCAGCTGGTCTGGGTTAGATACCATTGGTGGAAAGCTGAACTTTAAAAAAAATTACAAAATTGTTTCTCTCTCTTTGGCGAAGTGTCAGTAAATCCTGTCAGTTTTTGTCTGTCTCTGGTTCAAATAATTCAGCCTTCTTTTACCATCCTCATGCAAGAAAATACTTCAGGGGCTTGAGTTTTCCTGAATGTCTTCTCCCTAAAAGCCTGTGGATTTTGTGCCTGTGGGTCACCCAGGCCGTTTGGAACACCATTCATAAATGGCATCTCCAGGGAGATGCTAGGAGCAACCTGCTTCCCTGGACTCATTCAGAGGTGTTCTCCCATCTCTTTCCCAAAATTTTGAAGTATACCCTTCTTTGGACTAGACTTTGGGATCACAGTGATCATGCTTTATGTCTGCACATCTCCAGGAGAAGCAATAATGCAGTGCTTTCCATCTGTACCCCTTTGTGTCTCCTCTTCCTTTACCCCTCTGGGAAGAGACCCAGCCCATGCACTGAAGAGCTGTTCTGCTTCCTTGCTCCCTGTCATACCATAATAAATGAAAAGCTAGACTTGATAATCCATCAAGCAATATAGACAGTTTATTAATTTGTTCGATAAAAGGGTGAGCAATTGGCAGTGCTGGGTGCACGGGGGTCTTGGCCCCAAGCAAAACACAAATTCAGCTCTTGATCAGGTAGTCTCACACCATCCTAGGCACTTCACTTCCCCAAATTTTCAGTTATTTTCTACTTGCTTTTCTTCATAATCAGCCCTTCTGGTTTTTGAAGATCTGTTGGGGAGGTGGTCTGAGATGGTCTTCTGATGTTTCTCCAGTCTCCCATTCTTCTTTAAAATATCTTTTCCCACTAGCATTCTTTTCAGTTATGCAGTTTGTTTAAGCGAGCATATATATTCTGTTAGCCAGCATACATCTTTGCAGGCTTTTTCTTGTTTATCACACAACTTAAGCTAGTGTACCCCAACACCTGTCTGCATGGGGCCCCTCTCTCACTTATTACAAAACATCGAAACTCACCATGTTTTAAAATATCTTTGTAGGGCCTTTCGGTTTGTTAGTCCTACTTCCCTTTAATAAAGGATTATAAATTCTTCTATTAAAAAAAATTATAACTTGTACAAAGGATAGTTTGAAACTTATACTACAAGGTAGTTTAAGGCTTATATTAATTACTTGTACACAATTACAGTTTTGTTGTTAAAACAAACTGTTAGTTAAAAGCCTACTGTTGTATAGTTGCCTTGTTAAACCCCCTTTCCATGCCGTATTTGGCTGATTTTAAAAAAACCTTCTTTATAATAATCCCATGGTCTCCGTCTGCATTGTCTGCAGACACACATGCTGTTTGATTGACACAAATCACAGCTTCATTTCTCACAATACTGGGATGAGTCCTAGCTGCCATTGGCATCTATGTGATACTACTTCCTGCACTGGTTACTGTCCTCCCATGTGGCTGCTTGGAAAAAAAACCAAAAAATACATATTGTAGGTAAGGGAAGGATAAAATCCCCTTGGCCTCTATTCAGCCAGTGCTGGTTTTCAGCTGAGCCCATTAGCCAGGGTCAGTGTGTCTAAATTCTGATTAAGCTTTCCAGAGACATCTCCACCTCTGGACTCAATTCAGGTATGAGAATCCTTGCTGAGTACTGTTTCTACGTAGTGATCACAGTCTCCATGATAACATTCTTCAATATAAAATACAAGTGGGATCTTAATTTGTGTTTTGTGGTGGGTTTCTTTGGTGCAAGTATGTGTTTTGGCTGCTTGGGTTTTTTTGGTTTGGTTGTTTTGGTTTGAGTATGTGTTTTGGCTGCTTGGGTTTTTTTGGTTTGGTTGTTTTGGTTTGAGTTTCTTTGTGGTTTTGTCTGGTTGATTTGGGTTTGGGGGTGTCAGATTTGTTCTGTTTTTTATTTCTTTGGGTTTTTGTTTGTTCATTTGTTTGGGATTTGGGGGCGTTGGTTGGGATTTTTGTTTGTTTGGTTTTTTTTTGAGATTTTGTTGGAGTTTTTTTAGTTTGGTTTAGAGTTTATTACACCTTAAATATTGATGTTTATTGTTTATAAATAGACTAAAATAAATAAATAAATTCTTTGAAATTAGAACAGACTTAACAACAAATTCATGTTCATTGTTAGAGTTGCCCAGGGGCTCCTCTTACTCTATGGATGCTGTGGTCCATGCTCACCAGAGCTCTACAAGTCTGGGTAAATTCTGCCTGAATCTGTTCTTCTTACACTGAACATGAATACTTCATGCACAGTCAGCAAGGCTGGTGTTGCATCAGAAATTGAAGCCCTCTGTCACTATACTAAATACACTATCCAAAAACCATGAGACCCACTACTGTAATCTTGTTACAATCAGTAACAAATCTTTCTTGCTTATACAGCATATGGTTCTGTAAGGCACATGCAGGACATTAAGATAGAAACACCATCGCAGTTTTCATTTTTTCTCTCTCTCCAAGCCTTTGTTACCCACCATCAAATTTTTAATAACTGATCTGTACAAGAAGCTTCTACTTTTTGTACAGTTCTGTAATAGAAGACAGTTATTAATTTGTTGATCTGGCAGGAATTGACATGTTCATATCACAATTATCAGGACTTCTGTGGTGATGGTCATTGGCCAATTGTCCAAGCTCCTTTTGGCGTTGCTTTCTGGATATGAAAGTCAAGGGTATTGGATTCACATTTCAGGTTCAGTTCTAAATTCTTGCCTGGTATTTTGCTGAAGTTCAAGACTGGATTAAAAAGTTATTATGGTTATATTATTGCTAATAAGTGAGCTCTTTGAAGATAATGGGATTCATTGCCCACAATTTCATTTTCACAGGAATCCAAGATGGAATCTGAATTCCTGAGATTTCTGAAAGATCTAATAAAAGCTCCCTTGTTTGCCTAGCTTGAGAAAGATTTGCTGATAATTTCATTCCCTTTGCTAAAGCTTCACAATTTTCAGCTCCTCTTTCCCTGCAGAAGTTCTAGAAGCATTGCAGAACAAAACCTTGAACAAACAAATTGCTGTTCAGCACAAATCAATTCCAGGGCAACCAGCTACTTTCTCAACATCAGTAAATCTTCTCTGCGTTTACCTTCCAACTTTTTGGATATACTGCAAGATATATTATTGTTGAACCTATTGCTAGGAGTTCTTAAATCCTAAATTATCTGATATGAAAGAGGCTGCCAAAACTCCATTCCCAAAGGTCCAACTAGCCATGGAGCTGACCATATATTCCCAATAGATATGTACATGACACACTCATGTGTACACACAGAGTCTCATGGGTGAATACAGACAGAAACACTCATTGCTCATACACAAGGGGATATCTCCTCCAAAATATACTGCATGCTGAATACATAAAAGCTCCTGTTTCTATACTATATTTTAGATCCATATATTCATTGATTTTTTTCCCAGAATGAACACATGTATGATAATAATTTCCAAGCAATTTTTAACATATTTTCCTCCCCCCTTATGCTTGTGTTCTTCTGTCCTGGATGTCTCTTTGGTGGTACCTGGTGGTTGGCCCCAAAGTCATCCCTGACCACCCAGTGAACTGGTAATGTTGGCACAACTGGGCTGGCTGCTTTCCAGTTCTTCTTCCTACAGAATGGGCATTGTGTGGCTCCACAGGCCAGTAGTTTTTAAAGAAAAAGCATTGTGTTACCTCACTAGGTGCAGATAATTTTTCATGTGGTAACCCCAGCCTTAGGTCTGGATCTCCTGAGCCTGCTGTTGGTGTCTCAGAAGCACAGCTGTGTGCACCCTGGCTCCCAGCCCACTTACCTGTCTGTCTGTCTGTCTGGTCTGATGCTCACCAGACATCACACACTGACAGGTGCACCAGTGCTTGCTGCAGTTGCAGGTGCACCTATGGTGAAGATGTAATGAAGTGATGCCAGACAAGATGCCAGCCCTGCTTACATGGGACTGGCCCTCTTTTCCCCCTCTTATCCCAGTATTATACCAAGCATTTTTTTCTACAAAACATCTTGCATCCTCCCTTCTTCCACATTCAGTTACTCTATTAGACATCCTTTTATAAACCCTGTGCAATCCAGGTATGCTTTTCCCCTCTGTTCCATAACAGGTCTCATGTTTCCAGATGTGAAAAATGAGGTTCACTTTCCTGGTAAAATTTAAAAGGTTTAATAAAAAGATGTTAAGAGACACAAAAGCAAAAATACAAATTACAGCCGGCTGCTTGGCATTCAGCCAAGAGCACACACTAACTCAGAAAATGCTTCTTTAAATGCATCAACATGTAGCATATTCATAGACCCTCATGTATTATTCAAAACGTTCCTTTGAGTTCCCCCAACCTGCCCCCATTCCATCCTGCAGATGTGGCTCCATCTTGCCCTTCCCACTCCCTGATAACAGAGAGGAAATAAATTCTTCCTTTGGAGTTCTGGTGTCTGTCGCTGTTATCTTCATCCAGATGATCCAAGAATGTGAGAAATTTCCTGATTATCTTTACTATTCTCTGAGTTTGCTACAGAAAGCATTTTATATATCACACTGCTATTTCTGAGTTTTGTTAATAGCAGAAATAAAAGAAACTATATTCATAAAGCAAAGTTTTCCGACATTATACATATAGCATTCATTTTAATATTTGCAAAAAGCCAATAATATAATGTGTACTTATAACACAGAGGTGATGTCCTGTTCCTGCCTGGTGCAGGGTTGTCCTCCCAGCCGCTGGGGTTGACTCGCTGGGCTGGGGCTTCTCTTTCTGTTATCAGGTTATTGAGGTTTCCTCTGTGCTCCTTTTGTGTTCATGGAAACGAGCCTTTCATTGCACAGCCTAAGACCCAGCACCTTTGTTTATTGTTGTGACTGGTTGAGTCCTCCTTGGAGGCACTGAATTGTGCAGTAACTTCATAGCAATCAGCATGTTCCTCATGTCAACAGTATCTGAATTCACCTTAACTATTCTTTTTCTGTTGTAAGCCAGTTTTAGATTATTTAAGAAAGTGTTTCTTCAACTGTGTGCCTTGCTAGCTCAAAGCAGAGGGATTTGACTGTAGTACTGCAAACTCTGTGGCATAATATAGTCTCAGTCTTGGTTTGCTGTTATAAGTGATTTTCTGTGGATAATAAAAAAAAAAACTTGGTGAAAGGTAAAATACATAGATGGGTAAATGTTGGTTTTCTCTGTTAAAATTTTGGATAATGAATCTTCCCTTCCTGGCTGAAGTGCTGCACCTTGCACTTACTCAAATAATTAACAAACATAACAGTAAAGTTCAGCAGTAATTAGGTAAATAATGATGCAGTTGTTCAGTAAAGGTTGCAATTAAAGCCAAACTAGATATTTGATTTCACAGCCTGCTTCCCAACTTCGTGGAGAAGAAGCCTGACGGAAAAGTTTCCCATCAACTGAGAACGGCATCAGCCATCTGGTAGAACCACAGTCCCTTTACTGGCAAAACCAAGGATTTTTCTGTCCACCTTCATTACTGGAACACTTTTTACTATTTCTCTGCATGTGGCATCTTTCACTTACCCAGCATTTCATGAGTCCTCTGGATATTTTTTAAGGTACTTGTTTTTCTTTCAACAAAATATGTATTCTTCCTTGCAGTATGACACTGTTATCCCATATAGAGCCAGGTGACTTCTTGGAAATTTCTCTCTTGTTCTTTGCCAGGGTCATTGCTGTCCTGTTATTTCAAAACAGTGGCATCCAAAAAAATGTGGGTTTTTGCATATGCTGCAGAGTTTCTGGTGGTATTGATCCATGACATTTTCTTCTCATCAGATTTTGGCAATGACCTGTAGTCAACTGAGATCAGACCTGAGCTTGTAGGTGGAGAATCCTCCTTCAATTTATGTCCTTGGGTAACACCAGACTGGCACCAGGATTTCCTAAGGTGATGTGACTCATGGCTGTCCCATTATTGTTAGGAAAGGCATTGACTTGCTTGCTCTTTTCTCCAGAGCTTCACAGCTATTGCTTACACTTCAAGTTTGCAATGAGTTTGTAAATTATTCTGAAATAATTGGCTTTGTTGAGATCAGAGAAGTGCTAGCAGCTATGCAAGCCAAGCCCATATTGTGACATTTGTGTTTTATTTAAGTGGCCATCTGAGAATAGCAATTCTACCTAATAATATCAGTAAATCTCTCTGCCTTAATTTTTTTTTTTTTTTTTTACTTTAGAGGATGCTACCAGGGACTAAGTGCAAGAAATTGTCCTAGTTGCCTTGTTAAAGAGAACAATTCTTTTTGTGTTTCCTGGTTTATTTTAGCAGTAGGCATGTGAAATATGTTTGAGCCTTTTTCCTTCTTAGCAAAAAAATGAAATTTAAACTCAAAGTGCAGAACAACTGGAGTGGACAGCATCTTGGGAAATATTTCTACAGAATTTGACTTCCTATAATAAATGTGTTCAATCTAATGATGATTAGGCATGTTCTGCAGTCTTTCTTTAAAGACTGAGGAACATTCTTGTTTGTGCTGTATTTTTGAATAATTTCAGTTGTCTAGGCTCAGGTTTGAAAAGCTTACAAAAACACTTTCTTGATGGGCTAAGTAAGACTTCAGTTGGCCTTAGTCAGCTCAATACACTTGAAATATCTCTTTTCATTTAAGCTGTTTCTTACAACACTGCTCAGTTTCTGATCATCCAAGACCAGTAGTACAGAATATACAGGAAATAAATCATGATAAATCCTGCAAGGACACTTGAATTTGATACAGAAAAGATATTTTGATCGTATGGGATGGGTTGGCACACTGCAGGCTGCAGACACCTTTAACACTTTCACTGCAGTGAAAATTCAGACTTCTTTTGGGTAATGAGGCAATTCTTATATTGATTGCCATGATCCTGGACTTTACAACATCTAGCTACCAAAACCCAGTAGCTTCTGCAATGACTTCTGATGAAGGTATATATAATTGCCTTTTCATAGTGAATTGTACATCTTGTCATCATGCAGGAGGTTGCAAACTGGGTAAGACAGCCCCCCTTCCCATGCTGACAGACTGACATTCTTCCTGTAATTGTGGTGGGGCAGATGTCTTTGGTACTGACCAGAAAAACAACTCTGGGGCTATGAAGGTGGAGATACTAGTGTGAGTGGTGGTTGACCTGTTTTTCCTTTTCATTGAGAAGAGACTTAGGATGGAAGCAGTCAGAGAATTTATTTTCCCATATTATCTCTGTGCAAAGTGAAGCTACAGCCCAGCACATGAAGGAGCCTGACAGCCCATCAGATGCCAAGGCCATAGTTAAGGAGACCTTTGGTCTCCTCAGACTGTTTAGGTTGGGCCTTCAGGTCATGCTGCCCCTGAGGCTGTGAGTTCCTAGTCCCAGGTAAATGTTTGCTGTCCTAAGCAAGTCATGCAGCTGTCAGTGACTTGCATTTCCTATGTGACCCTGAAGACTAATGCAATTCTTGCACTTTGGCCCCAAAAGGGCCATTTCTAATGTTTGTTGTACTGCACTAATTGGTAACATCTTTCTGTACTGTGGGGTAACTGCAGTGCTGCTTTTACCTTCCCCTGTGAATCTCGGGCAAAGTATCTCCCTTGGAAGGAGTCAGGAAAAGGCCTCCTGAACAGACTTGTCTTCACAATGTCAAGAATCTGATGTCTTAACTTCTGCTCAAAAAAAGAAATGTTATGATGGGAAGCTGCCAATGAAGAAAGAAAACCAAAACTAAAACAAGTAATTTATTTTCACATGTCTGTAAGCATGCAGAGGTTAGCCATGACTTGACCTGCTGGCAACTTGACCCCAGCCTTTACACAGGGTCAGCACTGTGGTTTGTAGTAGGTCATGTGAGAAATTTCTTGCTTAGTGCAGACTTGCAGGACACTTTCCACATCTGTGGTCTCAAGCTGGTGAAAATGTGCTGGTAAAATTGTGGAGAGAGGTAAATCTTCTCAGTGGGTAGCCCTCTATGCACAGAGACATCAAATGAGTCAGTAGAGTGCTAAAAATAACCAATGGTGATGTCTGAAGATCTTGGAAAGTAGGTCACGATGCTCACATGTAAGAATTATGGATGCTGCTGACAAGGATCAAGGGAAAGCTCCACAGAAACTGAAGTACAGGGAAGTGTGTGTAGCAGACTGTAATGTTTTATCCAATGATTCTTGTGTGTAGCAAAGGTGAGTCACGTGTGGACTAAAACTTAAGCATTCTGAAGTATTTTGTAAAAAGAAGACTGGCTTCTTTTTGACAGCGTGGGTTTTTCCTCTCCTCTTTTCCTGGAGCAGAAAAAAAGGAGAAGTAGAAACAATCTCTTGGTAGTTCTTAATTATTTAGCATAGAGGAGTGCAGGGCAACAAAGAGAAGTGAAATTTTTGTTGAAGTGAGCTGTTCAGGTCACAGTCTCTGCTACCTCCCTTGTGCTTAATTTTATTTTGTAGTTTATTGTCTTAATTTGTATCTTCTGGAATTAGCACGGCCTTTTTGGAGGACATGTATTAGCAGAGATAAGGTAAAACCAGAAAAACTTTTTAAAGCTATCTCTCGTGATTAATCTGCTTTCTGTCCAAAAGATGATCAGTTGAAAAGCAGATCAGTTTGGTGTTGTGAAGTACAGATAGTAATTTCTTGTGTCTGCTCTTGGTCTTCTTCATTGCCTGTGACTAGAGGAGCCCAAATAGAATAAAAGCAATTTTTGGATGTCTTACCTGCAACGCATTTAACGTGAGTTGATGGCTGTTTGGATTATCAATCTATTTGTATAAATTGATGAGAAATTATATCTTATTCTAGGAAACCCTAACCCCCCCATATAGTTTTCATTGGTAAAGGACAATCTAAGAAAAAAAAAAAAAAAAGTAAACATCAAGCAAAAAATCAGAACCAGGTGAAGACAGTTGGATGACATGCAATATACAGGACCTTTTGCATACAATGTGAATAAATCCATGACAAAGCCACAACAGAAGGCAAGTACATATACTCAGATTTTTCATAGTCCTTTCCTAAAAGGATCATGTTTTAATAAATAATTGAAACCTGGTTCTTTGGGAATTGCACACAAAGGGAGACAACACTTCAGAAACATTCAGTTGTTTATTTAATAACCAAAACAATTCAGATTAAGATTCAGGCAAATTGTTCACATGTAACAAAATATTTAAATAACTTAGGAACAAAGGAGTCAATCCTATATTTACTTAGCTTTAATATATATATGACATTGAGATCATCACCTTAAATAAAACCACTGAGGAGAACCTAAAATGAAAAGAAAAGCACCATAAGCTCATAAAAATAGTAAATTAACAGAAGAAGAAAGCACACAAGCTTGTCAAATTGTAAAATAAAATTAACTTCTAATCAATGTGAATGAGCAAATGGATAAAGCAGAATTATGGCTTAGAATAAAAGATTTATTAAAGAGCTTACCACAATAACATGACATATCTGAACACTCTGGATCATTGGTGGACACAGAACAAATATTTAATATAAATTACTGCAGTTGAAGAGAAATTATCTCCAGGTAAAACTGCTTCCAGAAACATGTGAGGTAGAAAGGAAAAAACAACGTACAAATCCTGTTTAGGCACCATTGGTACATATGTGCATATTTAAAATGAAAGTACATGTGTACTCATAATCATATGCTTTTTTTGGGACCATATAAAGTACTTATGAAAATTTGTCTTTATTTTGTTTATTTTTATGATTTTCTAAGCCAGCCATTGAGATGATCATGTTTTTCACGAGATGTGAATATATGTTTGATCTTAGAACCAAGCTGGATGAATAAGCATTTGTACATACTTGTATATGTCAGTTTTAATCAAACATATCTGAGTTACTTCAACTGTTCTTTCTTTCATCAGTTCCTCAGTATTCAGAGGTGTACCTGTCAATGATTTTAAATCCATTTAATCACTTTATTAATAGAAACTGTGACAATGAAATCAAACTTACAGGATGGAGCTTGGATTTGTGCACCTAGTATATAGTGTGAGGTGATTGACTGCAGCTGCAGAATATACAATTTCATTTGATTTTATTTAGAGATGACATCTCTATCTGAAGAGAATAGCAAGTTTGATATGAGAATTACATTCAGGGTCCATGTTATATTCTCTAAGTATCACTATAGGTTTAAATTAGCATGTTGTCTCTTTTCTAGTATTTAGCTCAGGTTTTTTACCACCTTGAAGTCCTTAGCCATTATTTTAAGTAAAGAGTAAATTATGGCAAAGGAGAAGAGAAAATGAGTTATGCCTGATATGGCTGGTAAAAAGTATGTCTTTCACCCTTTTGTGGTTTACTTTTTGCAGGGTGGGGAGTGGTGTTTGTGTGTTCATTTTTGTCAAATGTTATGGATCCCAATCTAGAGATTTCAAAGGGGCTGCGCATTTCACACAGCCTTAAACTGTGATGATAAATCAGTGCAGGAAGAAGTATGTCAACCACCAAGTTAATACTTGTCAGAGAGTTGAATGTATTTTATGTTGGAAGTGACAGGAATGCCACAGCTTAAAAGACTTCTGTATGGCAAAGAGTCATTTCCTATGTGAAGTGATATTCAAATTCTAGTCCCAGATCATGGAGAAACTATCTACAAAACAGGATTAAAATAAAACTTTTTTTGTCAGAGAGGCTAAATCCATGGCATTAAATTCAATATATGAAGTTTATACTTGTAAAATGAACAGCAACAACAATGAAAACAATCTGTAGTAAGACGTTAATCACTGAAGGGTTTTTCTCAAGCTTTGTGGTAAAGACTAACTGCCTAAAATGTTCATAGTTTTATGGAACCCTAATGATTGAAAAGTGAGTATAAGGGATTAAGTGAGATTCAGGACAACAGATTTTTTTGAGGGAGGGGGTTTAAAATGTTCAATGAAAAGCAATATGTAAAGCTTTATTCATTGTTAAAATGTGCATTCATTTCGAGTTGTCTACTTTGAGCAGCCTTTCTACAACCTCTTAAGCCATATTGGTGAGATAATGCTGAAGTTCTTAAAGAAGTGGGTATATGTTTTAATAATAAAAAGGTTTTGTTTTATTGCTGAAAATATTTTAAAATGTAATCTGTTACCTTAATGAAAATAATTCAGCGATTTGGTATAGAAAAAGGTTGGAGTGGTTGATGCTAGACTAGATTAAATTTATTTGAAACAAAAATATTTTTTTGTGTATATTAAAAATGAATTTTTGATTTAAAAAATTTAAAAACTTTCAATCAAACTAACTTTGAGTTTTGAATGTGGAAAGCAAAGTCAGACAAGAAATAACACTAATTGCTGGATGCTATGAACAGAGTTGAGAACAAGAGTGGTGCCAGAACAGCTGCATTCATTTTGTTAGCAGGATATTTTCAATATATTTTTCATTAACATGACCAGGGTATGGGGACCTGTAGTAAATATTAATGACTTTTGGAAGCATGAGGGCCAGCACCTCATGGCCATGGTGACAAGGCCTAGCTGAGTGTCTGGGCAGCTGGTGGTGCTAAGGCATCCCACGGTGATGAGTGAGAGATGCCTGGGCATGCAGAGCTCTGGGCTGGGCAGGGGAGCACTGGTGACACGCAGAAAAACTCTAATACTCAGAGGCAGAGTTTTAAAGTAGGTATGTGGTTTATTCAGCGCTGGGCACGATCCGGGATAGCTCCCAAAGGCATGTGCGCCTCTTACTCACGTTTCCTTTTAACCCTTAGTGTTACATATGCATTAAGTTTTACAATACCCCATGTATATTCATCCCTTGGCCCCCTCCTTCCCCGCTTCATATTCTAATTCATCTTATCAGTCCTTTGTGCCTGCGAAGTTGTCTCTGGTGGTCTTCTCGGGGGTCTTCAGGGATGAAGAAAGCAGTCTTCCTCAGGGTGAACTTCTGACCCCTGCTGCTTTGCGCATGCTCACTGATCCCGGGTCATAGTTCAATCCTTAAAACCAGTCTTATCAGATCCTGGGGTCTGAGGAGCCTTGCTGTCTGAGCACTTCTGTATCCCTATTTCCTGCTTGGTAAGACACCCCTATTGTTCTTAACAAACACAGTCTTTCCTGCCTAACTGACACAGTGCAGGGGGCAGCAGACATTAGTCAATATATCATCTGAATGTCTGCTCTTTGTAAATGTCTTCTAGTTTATATGATTTATATCCTCTAGTTCCCAATTTCATGTTTCACTGGTACAGCCTTAGGCCTTAAGGACCACGGCACAGGGATGAAAGTGCATACTGAGGTTTCTCACAACTTCTCTAATTTAGCTGTTTCCACTCAGTCTCATCCAAGATTACAGATGCCTTGTACCAGGGGTCACCTAAGGGAAGAGGTGACAGGGTCTGTTGGTGGCCCAGGGGCCACCCTGGCCTACATGGGGAGGTCTGGATGTGGGGTTATCGAGAAACAAAAAATGAGAGATGCAGGACAGGTGTGCTGAGAGCATCTCGATTAACAGGTCATCACATTCCCGACCCAGCCGTAGCAGTTTGTCAGGGACACCCCAATTAGGAAAACAAAGGTCAGCCAAAAACAAAACAAAACAAAAAAAGCCTGTCTGCAGCCATTAAGAGATATAATGGGAAGATAAAAAGACTGGAGATAAGACACCCCTATAAGGAGGAGTGATGAGGAAATAATATTGATTGGCAGAGGTGAGACACAGCGAAAAGAGGGAGAATCACAATTGCTATTGCTGAAGGGGGCATATATCCAAAAATAACTTGCAAAGAGCCCTGAAGAGGTGGTGAGGATTTGATAACTGTACACCTTGTCCTTCTACACAGCAAGCAATCATGGCCAGAAACCTTGAAAACATGTGAGCTTTGTGTTTAAATGCCAAACTTGGGCCTGTGCATCTTAGTCTTTGTAGGTGCAACAGTGTCAGTGGGTGAAATCTGTTCTGGTTTGAAATAGACTTGCTGTCTCTTCCAATACAGTCTGGAATTGAGATTTACTATGTTGGTACCCTTGTGTTGCAGCATTAATCATGTTCCTTCAGCTGTGTGAATGGAAAAGGTGATGTTTTCAGAGCTTTCAGACAGGATGGGTACTCTGGGATTTAACTCCAGCCAGTAGCTAAACCCCACACATCCACTTGCTTGCTACCCCCTACTGTGAAATGATAATTGGAAGACTGAGCAAAACAATGGGCCAAAATAAAAAGAGTTTAATAGATCAAGCAAAAGCCATGCACACAGGCAAACCAAAAGAAGGAGTTCATTTGCCACTTTCCATGAGCATGTAGATGTTCAGCTGCCTCCAGGAAAGCAGGGCTACTCTATCCCAGGCAAAACCAGGATATTTTGAAAGCATAACCACTGCAGGTTCATAAAAATCTGCAATTAGTTTTCACTCTGACATAGCTAGGCCATAAGAGCAAAGATAGGACAGCAGAAATTTCAGCCTGTTTTAGCCACCCGAGAAACATTGCCTGTCTTCAATTGTAGTGGAAGTGATTCCCAAGAAAATATATCAAAAACATCAATCCATCTCAGCTGGAAAA
The DNA here is from genome assembly GCA_013389925.1 of Aegithalos caudatus. NCBI lineage: Eukaryota > Metazoa > Chordata > Aves > Passeriformes > Aegithalidae > Aegithalos > Aegithalos caudatus. The sequence goes on from WEIU01023453.1 coordinate 188,855, forward strand.
TTGTGAAAAACGAGGTTCACTTTTCTGGTAAAATTTAAAAGGTTTAATAAAAAGACAATAAGAGACACAAAACCAAGGAGTTAAAAAAAAATTACAGGGGGTGCTTGTCATTCAGGCAAGAGCACGTCCTACCATCTCAAAACACCCTTTAAATCCCTTTCCATTGCATTAGCCTGTTGCATATTCATAGACCTCCATGCATTATTCAAACATTCCTTTGAGTTTAGATGTTCTTTTGCTTGGTTTTAACCTTTAACTTGCCTCCATTCCATCCTGTAGATTAAATCAATATTTTATTTCTCTTTGTGGTTCCATCCTGCTGTCCTTACACTCCCTGATAACAGAGGGTCAATAAATTCTTCCTTTGGGGTTCTGGTGTCTGTCACTGTTATCTTCATCCAGATAGGATAATCCAAGAATGTGAGGAATTTCCTGATTATCTTTACCATTCTCTGAGTTAGCTATATGAATTTTACATCACCTAGTTTCCATTTTAATATTATGCTATAGCCTAAGAAATATACTTATCACACTTCTATGTTTTGTTAATAGCAGAAATAAATTTTTAAAAAACTCTATTCATACAGAAAAGTTTTTCCAAATTATACTATATATAGTATGCTATATATAGTATAATGTTGGAATGCTATATATATAGCATTTATTTTAATATTTGCAAAAAGCCAACTTTATAATATGTATTTATAGCAAAAATTATGCATAAAAGAAAGAAAACAAGCTAATACATTCTAGCAAACTGGAAGCCAACCAACCCTACCTGAGTCTTGGTCCTGATTTGGAAACTATGCATTCTCCTCTTCCTGTAGTCCTAGGAAGCAAGCATCTTATCCATGGGGATACAAAGGAGTGTCTTTAACTGAGATCTTCATAGAATCTTATGTGAAACAGCCAGTTTTAATCAAAGTTGCTTAGGAAGGGATATTTCTGTCAGAGCTCAGAGAGCTTTGAGCCTCATCTAAGCTCTGCAAATTTCAGGAACTGATCACACTGTCCTAAGTGGATGGAATTTAAACAAGCCCTGAATGTTGCTCAGGTACCATAGGACAGCCCCGTACTCTGAACAAAGAAATACTTATCTCACTAGTGAGTGGGATAAATATTTTTCTGCAAAGCAAGGGAAATTGGGACAAAAACATTTGTAATATAAAATTATGCCCTTTGTGATGGTGGGATTCAGATTCTATATGGAGCATATTGCATAACCTCAGCAGCTGCCAGACAGATTTATAAATATTCTTCAATTAATTAAAGGAGTACCGCAATAAGGGACACAAAGAAAAAATGTGTTCAAAAATGCTAAACCCAAAAAGATGTACTTGTGTAGAACTACAGTTTTGCCACACCCTTAGAGGGAAACTGCTGACAATCTCCAATTCTTCTTTGGTGCAGAATTTCCATATCTTCTTGGCTTAGTTTACAGCCATATGCAATGGAAAAATCTGATGATGAAGTAAGTTAATTATCTTTAAATTGTAGTGTGCAGTGTCATGATGTTACAGGGGGAGTGTGATGCAGGGTTGTGTTTTATTGCTGTTTGTCATCACATTAAATTGGCAGAGTTGGGAATTGCAGTAAGGGCATTAGCATTCACAACCACTGCTGCCTTGAACACTGTCCAGCCTTTTCACTTCCCTCTCTCTGCACTCATTCAGTAATTCTGCTTTATGTCTTTTTTGAATGCAAAATAGATTCCATCAGATTTCCTCCCCTCTCCTGACTGCCTTTGTTTGGAACTGCTGTAGAGAGGAAAGCTACCTTTAAGTTCACCACCTTTTTTCAGATTTGTCATTATGGGTGATCAGTTGTTTTTTTCATCTTTGAGTTTTGTTCATTTTCTATATTGGTGAGCTGTAAAAGCTCTTACAAACAGACAAACGTTTGAGCGCTTCAGTTTTCCTTTATTATTTGCATGTGTTGGAGAATCTGGGCATTCAACCCAAAATATTAATTATTTTACTTCCACAAATGCATGTGCTAATAGGGATGAGAAAAGTTAGGGGTTTCAACACATCTAGAATTGGACTGACAAAAAAAGTTTGAGTTGGGAAATTTTTAGGTAATGTGTTTCATCCTTTCTGAATATTTTTATAATATACAAATCAAATTTGTTTTCCATTTCAAGCATGGATTTTATCTTCCTTTTCCAGTGGTACTGAAATAGAGTGGATAGAAAGCTCACCCTGAGGTTGGTAGAGGTCTGAATTGGACTTGTGGAAGCTGAGTGAACCCTGAGTTGCACAGAGACTTGTGGAGAGAACCTTCTGGTTTCATCCAGCTCTTCCTCCAGCTAATGGCATGGTGAGCTGGGTCAGCCTGTCATGGTCTTGTCCTCTTGAAGCCTAAGCTCAAAGACATTGACTTTGCAGCTTCTCTGAGTGACTTTGCCAACAGCTGACCACATCTGATGGGGAAAAGTGTTTGTTAAGATCCAACTGGAATCTCTCTTGTTACAACTTGTGTCTGTTGCCTGTAGCACTGTTTTGCCTCTTGCGCTTTTGCTGTGTATGTACAAGCAGGTTTCTCTGCTTGCTCTGCAAACTACCATCAGTTTGTTGAATAGAGCCATAAGATCTCCCCTGAGATCCCTGTTTTCCTTCTCTTATGGCTGAACAAGCCCACTGTCTCAGATACTTATGCTTGTTTGAGCCATGCTGCAGTGGTCCCATGTTACTGGCCTTCTGCTGCTCTCATTCCAGTTTGACAATGTCTGCCTTCTACTGGAGATTCCAAAACTGGACATTGTACTCCACATGTGGTCTAATGGGTGCCAAATAGAAGAGAAGAAGGACAAAATTATTTAAGTTTTTTTGTATTTATTGCATTAGTCTTGCTAATGCAGCTTGGTACCTGGTTATTGATCTCAGTCTTGAGGGCTCACAGCTAAACCACAATGGCCATGTGTGTCAGAGAAGACAAAAAAGATGGTCAGGGTGACGAAAGCCTGTCAGTACAACTGGGGTCCTGACAGTTATGTACCATCCTACATGAATTTCAAAAGTTGCCCTGAATAAACCTGATGAAGATTCACCATTGGTCCAGACTTTAGCTATCAAAAATCAAGGTATGATTTCTAGGTGTTCCAAACAGGTGGATTGAATCACTCCCCAGAATTTTTTGTCTGTGTGAAGACACCAGGGGAGAGACTTAGGCACTAAGTTGAAGTTTTGCTTTTAGCCAGCTAAATTCAGATGAGATGACAATTCAGATGTGATCATACTGTCAGATAGTACTCTTGCACCCTTGGAGTAGAAAACAAATGTTTACACTGTTTCACTGTTCAAATTTCAGTGTAGAAATTTGTCAAAGAACTTCAAGCCCCAAGGTCTTATCTTCAAACTGACTGGTTGCAAACTATGGTTGTGTCTTGCCTGTGTTAGGGCATGATAGAGTTTTTCTCATTCACTGATGTGGTTTCCTGTGCTTCAGATAGGCTTGCAAAAGTCTCAGAAGTTATTCATCAGGGGTTTTCCAACTGAATCTATGTAAAACATGGCTTGTACTGAAAAATGCTCAGTTTTGAATGAGCTTTTGCAACCATTAAGTACAGATAATGGGAGAGTGCTTAGGATGCTGGATGCTCTAAACAGATGCTATCCAACATCCACCTAACCTGCTTTTGCATATATTGTTGGAAAACCACTGATGAAAGAAAAGCTTGGAGAAAAGCACAACTTGCTAAGAAGGGCTAGATGGCAAGGTAGAGAGAGAAGGAATTTCATCTCTTGGAGTATTTTAGCATTGATTTTGTCACAAATCCAGGAGTCTCTGAGTTTAGCTGAAATTGAAAAATCAGGGTTATGACAGTCTTACATCATGCACATGAACTGTAAAATCAAATCAGTCTTAAGCTTGAAGTGATTTATCAGACTATGGAGAAAGAAAAGGATTCTTTCACTGTGCGACTGAGAAACTGGACTTCAAAAGAGGGGGCAAGAAGTAGTCCAAGCAAGAAGTCAAAGCAAAAATAAGTTGAAGTCTGAGTTGAAGTCATTGAAGTCCAAGCAAAAAGGGGTTGAAGTCAGTATTTCCCTCTTATATACTTACAAGAGTATATATACTCTTAAATGTATGTGAGTTATATAGTTATATACTGCTGCAACTCCAAGCAGTTACAGCTCCAAGCAGTCACATCCTTAAGCAAGAATTTCCCACTAGTTACAGAATTAGCCTATTCTTTGCATTATTTGGCAGCCTTACAAAACAACACAGTTTAAAAACCTTGATATCTGCATATGCTGTACTTTCCCAGTTCTTCTCACATCTGTGGTCGCTTATCCCACAGCCTGTATTCCACCAAGGCCAGGACATCATTAATCTCCATTGTGCTCTCTGTTCTGTCTCCCATTTGTTTTCCCATACTCTTTCCACAGGTATCTCTTCAATGCTTTGCTTGTAAAGGTCTTCATTATTACACTGGGCTTCAAAATCTCAGATTTTCTTAGCATTTTTTTTTATCAGCTGCTGACTTTATTGCTGTAAAACCACTTCTCTGTTTTCATGAAGTGCTGAGAAGACAATTTAATTAGCAGATCAGGAATTGGTCTAGAATCACCCATGCATGAGCCTCTAACCATAACCACCTGTGATGGAGAGAGATTGTACTTTATTCTGTTAACAGCCATTATGAAATTTGGGAAGGAAGGGAAGGGAATGACAGTCGGATAACAACTTTGTAGAGGGCATTGATGTGGATGAGTTTTTTCTTAAACTTGGTGATGAAGGGGTCCATTGTCACCAACTCCCTCTGAGGCTGCAGGCAGTCCTCCCAGTGTTCTGCTGCTGGGGAAGGACATCTCTGTTGTGCAATCACCATGAGTGGCTGGCACCAGCCCTGACCCCTCTGATTTCCAGAAGAGCACAGCTTTTCTTTCTGGAGAACCTGGGAATGGCATCACAGCAGCCAGCACAGAGGATTTTAAAGCTTACTACACCCAAGCCTGGTTGCTTTCTAACTCTCTTGAAATCACATTTAACAGAAGTAAAGATGAAAGCAAATGTAAATGAGAGTTTGTTTGCATAGCACAAATGTTGGAGATGCAATTACAATTAATTTAGAGACAGAACCAAGAAGAAAACTCTCCTTTTATCCACCCATACTTTAATGAACTTAAAAAGAAATTTCTCTGTTCGGGGAAAAAGTGTCTAACCAAATTTGTTGTCTGGGATCCTTTCTGGATATAATGTTTACACCTAATTTATTCTCTGTGGCTACATTTAAATGTAGTTTAAACAAAATACTGATTTCAATCTTTTCCCAAGGGTTTGTCTCCCATCTGCCATTTCACTTTCAGAAATACTCAGTTTCACCTAGCCATGCCCAAACTCTGTATTTTCTTCCTAGATGATACACTATTTCTGCTAACAGATTTCTTCACTGCAAAGAAACCTCAAATTTACTCTAAGTAAAATACTCTTATTGGTATGCTACAGTCATATTCATGGCTCAAGGTAAAAAGCTTTTTTCATATGCTGAAAATCACATTTGCATCAATGCTAAAGTTTGCCTCTAACTCTGCAAGCCTATTTCAAATAAACTGATATTCAGAGTTGTGTGTACATGCAGCACATTTAGTACTTATTTTTGACGGGTGTGGCTGTCATGCATGTTGGTGTGACAATGCATTATTGCCCTGCCCTTGGGAGAGCTATCATGTGATTTAATAAGTATTCAGATTTAGGTACAACATTCTAGCAAACATGGTGTCTCCCAGAAACCATCAGAAAGTGCTGGATATAGAGAGTGATTTAGTTGTTTTGAAGTTGGGGCTTTTCTGTTTGTGCTTTGGATTTTTTATTCTTTCTAAATTTTCTTTCCTCGTTATGCAATTTTCATGGAAATAAACTCAATGTTAGTTTAGCATTAATCTGTTCCCGGTACTTACTCTTTATTTGCTTCAGAAGCTCAGTCACAATATTTTATTTGTAGACTAAATTACCTCCATACCAACTAACTGTGATTATTAATAATGATACTGGTAGAAATTGAAACAGAGAGATAGGAGAAGCATACTATGTACCAAACATGTTGATGAAATAACATCTTGTTTTTTTTAAGAAACAGTAGGTGAACTTAAGGCAGTGATTGTATAGGGAGATGGGAGCTTTTCTAGACTCTTTCTGTGCAACAAAATGTGTTTAGATATTTGTACAAAATTTGTGTTATGCAGCAACTGATCCAAAATTCATTGAAAGTTTTGATTTCAGTGGTCTTGGGATCAAACTCTTGTTTAAGTAATTTCTGAACCCATTGTCAAGCAATCTTTCAGATTTTGCATCTTTCATCTGAGAACAATTAAACTGAAAATACACTAATTAGAATTTAATCTGCTGTTGCTGTGAGGATGAGGAAATTAAGGATTGTGTTCACTGTGGAATTTATTCAATAGCCCTAAAACTCACCGAGGAACAGATTTCTTTCCACATTGAATAATCAGGCTTTACTGATTTAAAGAACTTACTCCTAGAGCCCACAGATCCAGGCTAATACATTTTCTTTAGAGGAAGAAGGTAAAGCTAACCAGGACTGGATTTTTACATGTAAATCCCAGGGATTACAGGATCCCTTCGTGCCTCTGTGTTTTACATCACTCTCCCAAGTAAGTCTACAGAGTGGAGCAGAAAGCCTAGAAAACACTCCAACAGTCATCTTGAAATGTGTTTTTTCTTGCTTAGGTCTTGGTTATGGGTTAAAGGTGGGGAACAAAAGTCTTGGTGCCCCTGGAGCAGAAAACATGAAATTCCTGAGAACACATATATGCCAGAAAGTCTATGATAAATCTGCCCCTGAGTTTGCAGGTCTTGTCTGCCCAAGAGGGGAGACATCTGCTCTGATGCAGCCCCTTCTCCTGTGAGATACTCAGCAGGTTTCCTTAGCAGCAATAGGGCAAAGCACGTGGGACTGCTGCTATGCTCACAGTGTGAAAGGCTTGCTCTGCCTCACCCTGAGAAGTCACCACTGTGGGTTCTGGCAGGGCCATGCTAACACTGAGATCCCTAACACTCCTGTGGGGAAAGAGATTTCAAACAAACAAAACCACCAAAACCAAACCAAACACCCCAAGATGAATTAGTGATATTTGTTGTAGCAGTGAATACGCATGCAAGTGATTCTGAGCAATAAGATCCTACAATGAATATTTACTCCATGTTATAAATACATAATATATTATTGGCTTTTTGCAAATATTAAAATTAATGTTATATGTATAATGTTGGAATAGCTTTGCTGCATGAATATAGTTTTCATTTCTGCTGTTAACAAAATTTAGAAATAGTAGAGTGATAAATATATCTTAGGCCTTAGCACAATATTAAAATGGAGATTGTGTGATGTTAAGATGCTTTTATTCATGTAACTAACTCAGAGAATGGTGAAGGCAACTTGTGGATTACCCTATGTGGATGAAGATAACAGTGACAGAAACCAGAAACCCCAAAGGAAGAATTGATTGCCTCTCTGTTATCAGGGAGTGTAAGAACAACAGGATGGAATCACAAGGAGAAATAAAATATAATGATTTAATCTAAGACAAGTCAGAGGTTAAAACCAAGCAAAAGAACATCTAAACTCAAAGGAATGTTTGAATAATGCATGGAGGTCTATGAATATGCAACAGGCTAATGCAATGGAAGGGGATTTAAAGGCTGTGTTCAAGATGGTAGGGTGTGCTTTTGGCTGAATGACAAGCACCTGGCTGGCTATAACCCTTTATTTTATTTCTGTCTCCTAATTTTCTTTTTATTGAACTTTTTAAATTTTACCAAGAAAATGAACCTTGTTTTTCACACTCTATATAGAAAACCCTCTTCTCTTGGCTTGCCCCAAGAAGTCCCATGGATCTTCCATGTTCTGACTAGTTCAAAGACTCCACCAAAGGGCAGAACATGATTTCTTTTCCAGGCTGCTGTTTTAACACAAAGGAGAGGGAACCTGTCTAGAGATTAGGTTGCCAGCCTTGAACTTGGAAAATTGGATTCAGTTCTCTCTTCTGCAGCTGATTACTTACAAGACCTGAGGGAAATAATTTTGTGTCAGATTCTTCAAGGTAGGATGCCCATTTGTTTTCCATGGAAATTGGTTAAGATTAGATGCTAAGTACTTTACTGTTCTCTGCGGGGCCTTTGAATTTGTACCTGAAAAATTGAGATGGCATGATTCATATACTTGATAAATGTACTAACAATTGTGAAGTTCTAATATCTAATAGCTACAGAAGTCATAAATTTACTGCAGGTAGAGCTACATAGTTCCAAATGCTAATTTGACCTTTCCATCTTATTTGAAAGGATATTTTTGGCTGTAAAGGTGAACTTCTTGTAATATTCAGATCAGTGGTAAATTTTATTATTGATTTGTGTGAATCAACCAACTCATTATGGGATTTTACTCTTACTTGTATTTCTTTTCCCATGACAATTGAAACAATACCTTCATCACTAGGTCTGTAAATTAGCCGTACCAAAAAAAACCCCCATTCAGTATCAGTCAAGGCAATTAAGGATTTGTCTAGATGGAAAAACACTGTACCTTGCAGATGGCACACAAGCAGCCACATTTCTCCCTAGAGCTTGAGAGATTTATATTCAATCATCCTCTCAGGACTAGACGCAGACTAACCAGGATAAAGTGATGTTCTTAATACACTTCTCAGAAGGGCTTTAGTTACTTTAGTTCTTTGAGCAAGTTCATTCAGGGTCTCTGTGTGGCCTGATATTGGGCCATGAAGAAGTATCCTGAGACCCTGGACAGAGTTCAGAGGTGAAAATAAGGATTGCACACAGCCACAAGCTAATCTTGGAGCTTAACTGAGAGCTTCTGTCTCTGAAACGCCTCGGAATGTGTTGGTTGCTTTATTCATTTGACCTCTGCTTTTTGCTGCCTCTTCCTCCTGTGGTTCTCCTCTTCTACCTGTCAGGTGCTAAATTTCTGGCACAAACCTGCATTGCTTTTTGTTGGTTTGTTTGTTTTCATTTCATGGTTTGCAAGTACTACAGGGAACATCATTAGTATGAGAATTTATAACAGTGTGCAAAACACTTCTTATTCTTTACTTGCTGCTGGAGAATCAGCACAGGAAATTTTTCCCTATATATTTTTGGGGGTTTTTCTACTGAATATTAAAAAAAAAAATTGGTTGATTCAGGCTTCTTCCACCCAAGATGTATTGACTTAAATTAATGCACTTCTTAGAATAGAATTAAATTCCTGGTCACAATGAACGAAAAGGATTCTCAACTTCATCTTCCATGAATTTTAAGAAAGGAATATTTATTTTTCTTGTGTACCTTCAGTCTAGGAAAGAACTGAAATTGTTCCTTTGTGTTGTGCTGAATCAATCACAGGAAATAAATAGTCGTGTCAAATTGCCTCTTAAAGACCCTTTGGTACTTTATCTCACCTTACAGATGTGAGCAGTTTTTGGGCAAGATTGCTCCACACTGATCAGTATAAGGATCCAGGCACCCAAAAGGATAGCACCGTCCAATGGTAGCAAATAAAACATGTCAACTCTCAGAGTTCATTTTTTGTACGATTTTTCAGCATCAAACAAATAGAACCTGCTAAAAACAGAGAGGCATTTCTTCTAATGAAGAAATCCTGATTTAACCACTTTGCTCATATTAACTTCAACGCTCTTAGTGTTCAGAGTTAATCAGACTCTGACTTACAAGGGGTGCTGTGGGACAGGGACACTCAGTTACACCTTTGTCTGCAGGACTATGAGGAGAGAGAATTGAGCAGACTGCATGACCTATCTTATCATGACCTGATAAAAATCTGCACAAAGAAGAAAAATGCATCTGTGCACACTTTCCCAGACTGCCTTTAACATTGTACACATTCAGTATTCAGAATTATTCTGTGAATAATTTATGCAAACATATTCCAGTGGTACAACCTTTTCAGTGTGTTTCTGCTATCTTGGGACTGGTGGTTGGTCAGCTATTTCCATGTGACAATTACCACTTTCTGCATGCGTGATTCTTACATGTGGCTCTTTAGGGTGAATATATTTAACTATTTGCTGAGCTCTGCCTATGTGCAAATAATTTTTGTTTTCAGCAGTGCACAGGGAAAAAAAAAGAGATAACAAAAACCAAGCAGAGATAAGGGGTTGCAAATATTTGAAGACGAGCATAAGTACAAATGAAATTCAACTCTACAGCAATTTTCGGTGCTCCAGTTGTAAAAACTGCATTTCCAAGGGTTTAGGAGTCTACCCCTAAAAGCTACACCCCAGGTCAGTTTGGGGAGTGCCTGGAGGGGTGCCTGGAGCCCTCCTAGCAGCTCTGAATCATAAACTAATAGGACAGCTGGGGTAGAACAGACATTTAAGGATCCTTTAGTCCAACCCCCAGCAGTGAGCAGGGACATCATCTAGGTTGGGTTGCTCAGAGCCCCCTCCAGTCTGACCTTGCATGTTTCCCGGGAGCAGCCCAGCAGGGCTGGGTCTCGCCCTTGCCAGCCCAGGAAGCAGAAAGCCATGGTGTGAAGCCCAAACTCTGGATCTCTGCACTGCAGCACAGAGCCCACCTGGCTGCAGAGATGAAAATAGTCAGCAATGGTGATTTATGAAAACATGTGAAAAAAGACATTGATTTTTTTTTTTTCCCCCTCCTTCCTTCCTCTCCATATATTATTCTATCCTTGCTCTTGGTTAGATGTATCTGGTTTGGGGGGAAAGAAAAACTCTGAAAAAAAAAACCCGAAAAAAAAACCGTAGGTTCTTTCACATCATATGGGCATGGCTTTTTATTTCTGTGCTTTATCATGTCCAGTTGCCATCCCCACAGCCTGGAGACTTTTGTGGTGCAATCCTTTGTCATGCAGCACCCAGACAACAAAGCTCCCAGCGCTCAGGGAGTGGCATGCAGGGCTGCACAGGAAAGGGACATTAATAAAGCCAGGGAATTTTCAGTTTTCTCTGAATGTGAATTTAGCTGTGTTTCCTCCTGCTGAGCGAAATGATAATGAGGCAATCGATCGTAAACAGGTGCAGGAGGAGCTGCTCTGGGTACAGCAAACCTTCGCACTCCAGCGCCGTGCTCGGCGTCTGCATCTTGGTATCATTCAGAAGGAGTGACAGAATAATAATTCTCATCTCATGTTAAGATAGAAACTTGTTAAATTCAGAACCTTCTGGAATTAATTTTTTTTTTTCGTAGGTTCTTTGCATTTGCCAAGCTTCATTTCAGGAATTCCTCGAGCGAGGAAATGTACCCTTAAGAATTACTGTGTAATGAATTATTTATTCATTATCTGAAGCTTTATAGCATTTATAAGCCTTTAAGTACTTGGAGGTTTTGTAGATTTTAATTTTTTTTAATATTCCATCTTTTTAATTAATTTAAAATGGATTATGCCCACCTTTAATCTGACCAGGTGCTGTAGTCTTTACCACCTTCCTTTAGAGCAGAAAACCCACACAGGCATGTGTGCACGTCTCTTTATAGTTCTAGTTTATTTAACCCATGAACAAAAAGATAACACTTGATGGTGGTTTCAGAAGAGCAGCATTCCTTCTCCAAAAAAGGGGAGGGAGAACCTGCTGTGGAAAAGTATTGACTGGGCACAATGCTTTTACTGCTGAGGTGAGGGGTGGCACAGTGCAGGGCACCTCCTCTCATCCTTCTCTTCCTGCAATCACCATCTTGCAGAGGGTTTTTTTCTGTTCCTCATTCCTTTAGTCTTTCCTTTTCCACTATATAGGAGATGTTTTATATCTGTTCAATATAAATTCTTTGTTCCCTTTTATTACGGCTTCTTTGTTGCACCCTGAAGTAAACCCTGCCCGGCTCTCACATTGCAATCCTTCACTGACCATCCTTGACAATTCATATTTGTGCTTTTCCCTCTGAAGTCATCCTCTGCCTGTAATTTTTAGGCCTTTGCTGTCACTCTATGAAAATTCTCAGGGACACCCTGTGACAACCTGCTTTAGAACCCCTAAAAACAAAAGACACAACGCCTCATATTCATTTGCGTCTCAATCCAGGAAATTTTACTCAGCTTTAAATATATGCTGAAACAACTTTTCCAGTGTTTGATTAATATATTTGAAGTTGTCACTGGAATGATATCTTTTCCTCTTCCTCTTTGAAAGGATTTTATCTGATCTTTTCACTGTTCTTTGTGCCTAGAAACTTCCATAGGAAGCTCTGCTGAGAAGCATATGTACTCATGACTCAAAAACCATCTGCTTCTCTGTCACCTGAAAGACTTTGCACAGAAAGCTAGTGCATAATTTATCACAGACATTTTTTTTGTCACGTTTGGAAGTTGTAGCTTTTTTACCTTGCCTCTGCAAAGGGGAAGATGCTTTTCCTGGACCAAAAAGCTTAAAATCCAATCTTAGTACCACAGGTAACAATTTATGTGCTTGGCTGGGGCAGCATCTCCTCTGTACCCGGCACAGTCATGTCCCTCTGTATCTCCAGCAGTGCAATCCGAAGCCTGCAGGTTTCATCTACTTTTATGGGATACAGTCTTCAGAAGTCTGGTCTGCCTGATACAAGTAACCAGTGACATGAATGGGCATATAAATTACCTTAATAACTATTTTCAAGGGTTCTGTAATGCAGAAATGCAGCCCATTTCTGTAGAACTGAGACTCCACACAGCATGCAGCCAAGTGAGGAGGCAAGTCCCTGGGGAGAAGGATGCTATCTTCCACAGATAGCATCACTGCCCTCGCAGTGACATCATGTAAGCTATGTGATATCACCCACATTTCTAAACCTTCTGAGAGTTTCTAAAATCTTCTGATTTTCTGAGGTTCTTTTTGTATGTTTATATGTTGAAGTGGAGTCCTTTCAAGGACTCTGTAGGAAAACAATCTATGTTTACATTCCTTTCTCAAGGAGACACATTTGATGGACTTTTGTCTCCACCAGTGTGGATGGAGAGGTGGTAACTTCTCCATCCAATCCAGGGGTAATCCCTGGAAAACTATAAAACCCAAGTGGTAAATAAACTTTCTCTCTTTTTCCTGCCTTCGAGCTGACTGGATTCTGTGCCTTCATTGCTACGTCGTATCGTGACAATGTGAAGCAAATACTGTGGGCAAAATGTACCTGGCAGAGAAAAAACTGTTTGCAGACTGAAGGATGCAGAAGTAATTTAGGCTTGACAAGCCTGCTGTCTAAAGAGAGGGTTTCCAGACTTTCTTCTCATGCCGTTTCACTCATGACAACATTGGGAATCGATGCTAGTTCTGGTGATAAGGCTCTTAAGACTTTAATCTGTTAATTACCAAAGAATACAAGTGTCTTTGAAAATGGATATACAGATATTACATTCTCTGAACAGGTGCAGCTGTCTTTCTCTTTCAGTACCATATCAACGATATTGACTATGACTCCTCAGCTTCAAAAGAGAAAAGTTCAGTAGGTATAAAAATAGTTTTATGCTCCTTATTTAGGATTTGTTGAAAAGCAGCTGCTGAGGGTACCAGACCACAATGGGTGAATCTGAGATATAGCTTTGACTGTAGAGTTTTGACTTGTGATTCCACTATAAACCTGAAACACACAAAGTGAAACACTCACCTGTTTGTGCCACATGCTGAATAACAACTTGACACAATATCATGTTTCTGAATCTGAACTTGTTCTTTCAGGACTGCTTACGGCAGTGTGGGAATAGGTGTGAGGGTGCCAGTGCATGCACATTACCTACCTTTGTGTAAAATCTTTTCTTTATGAACTTGTTTGAGCCAATGGCCACAGTGCCTTTGCCTTTTGACAGTGGTATCTTTGTTTTAATACTGCCTTACTATGTACCACATGGCATATTTTTATAAAATATGAGTAAACAGAAATTGCACCATTATATATTTGAAAATTATTCTGCCACCATCCTAAATATGAAAAAGCAGATGTTTCCCTCTTAAGTTCTCTTTCTCCTTGTTGTATCTTTGGACCTTTCTAGGAAACTGTAGCATAGTAATTTGAGCTTCACCAGACTATTAAATGTTGTTCTAAATCACTTTATCTGCTCCTACATGGTCTTAAGCAAGTTTTTGCATCATTGTCAAGGTTCTTGGCTGTCATGTGTGCTGTTGAATGTGCTAGTAACCACTGAAAATATCACTCCTTATTACATTATTCTACTTACAGTTTTCACGACAGTACAAAAATGATGCTCTTAAGCTCTGGCATGCGTATCAAAGTGCTCTACTCCCTGTCTTTACTTTGTCATTTCTGTTATTCCTCCATTACAAACAAATTCTCTTGTTTACTGTTCTGTCAGGAAGACTATTTCTGTTTTGGCTGTAGAACACACAGTGTCTTACTTGTTTCTTCATGAAACTGTTAACCAGCAGGTTTGAGGGGGTACTTGGCCAAAGCGGTCTCTTTTATTGATGTTTACACTGTTCATTAATTCCACATAAGATAGAGTTATTGTCTGATGGAGCCATAGCAAAAAGTGTAAAAGGGGCATGAAACAACTCTTCACCTGGCAGCAAATGCTGCCCTCAATCCCCCGAGCCCCAGACATGGACCATCATTAAGATATAGGGACACATCACTGCTGGAAGCTGACTGCTGTGAGGACTCCTGCATTTACTGTTCTGTTGGCTCCCATTCATTATTCCTTATCTCTGCTCTCTCTCCATACATTTTCTGGTGAAGACAATATGTTGTTTTGAGGTTTTCTTTCCACTGAGAAATGAGCTCTAAAAACTTAGTTTTGCCAAATATGCATGAAAGGAATTGAAATGTTCAGCCTTTCCTGATTCTGGCAGCAGTTCAGTGATCCCAGTGGTGGCCTCAATGGTGACAGGAATGACCACAGTAGCTGCAGGAATGGGAGCACAGAGAACATCAGGAGGCTGTGCCTGTCTCATGAACCATCACATCTTGCCTCCAGGAGAACATCCAGCATTACAGGTGAGGGCACACAAGAATTCAAAGAACTTTACAGCTAAATTGGCTTATGTCATTTGAAGTGAAAAATGTTACAGCACAGTACCAATAAATAACCTGTGAAGGCCAAAACAATACTTGTGCTAGTAAAAGGCAGCCACTGTATATCAGTGAAGTCCATTTTTTAGAAAGTTTTGGGCAGCACTGTCTGTCTCAGCAGCAGTATATCACTGGTGTGTTTGGCCAGAAGCCCAGTGAGAAAAAGCAAAGGACAGAGGGGAGAGATCCTCCTCCAGCTTTGGGCTCCAAACACATACTCACATTCCAGAATCCATCACGTGTAGCATTGCATTGTTCCTTTTGTATTTCCTTCAGCAGTCAGTGAGCATAAGACAGTACACAGCTGCTTTGGATTAACTGGATCCTTTAGCATCTTCATTTTGGCTACTTTTAAAAGATGTTACCTTGGCATAGTTTCATTCAATGACTCTAATAGATCCAGGCAGAAACTGGTCTGGGACTTTTTTTTTTTTTTAATTCAGAAGCCAAACCGAAAAAAAACCAGGGAAAAATGTCTAAAGTCAGAATTTTCTGAAGTTTTCTTTGGCAAAATGAAACAAAAAAAAAAAGTATCATGCCAAATATATCATGTATCAAAACCTTGAATGAACCAAAATATTTTATTCCACCAAAATTGAATGTTTGTGTTCTGATTACTTTTGCCTTTTTTTTTTTTTTTTTTTTTTTTTTTTTTTTTTTTTTTTTTTTTTAATTGAATGACACTCTGGACAAATAAGTCACAAAATTTTACTTGCAAATGATTGGAATGGAAATATTTGCCACCCTCAGAAATCCATAACTTAATATTTCTTTCAGTCAAGGATTTAGCTGAATTCAACCTAAATTTACTCATAGTTTCAATATTTTATTTTTTCTTTGTGTTGCATGCTAATGGAAAAATATCCCCCAGAAGTTTTCTTCTTGCTATTGAGTTGATTCTGGGATTTTCTTCCTGCCCTGTCAGTGAGATATTCTCCTACTTTTACAGGGTTTCTTTTGACTTTGCTTTTTCATGATGAAGAACATTTCGGTTTTGTTTCTTAATGATCTGAAAGTTCCTGTCATTTGGTGTGTGAAACTCTTAAGATTCTTCATCAGCTGTGCCTTGGCCTTCCCCTGCCTATTCTCTAATAGAGTTATAGGCTATGAGGAGAAAGGTAAATTCTGCCTGTGCCATTTTAGAGCAGATGTTGCTGTCAATACACTTTCTTCCTAGACTTGCTTTGATTTTTCTTTTCATTTTTTTTCCCCAAACAGGGACTTTCAGTTAAAACACAAGTGTGAAACTGTGCAAGGAGAGAGGAATCAAAGGTTCATATTTAGCTTGGCACATTGCATGCTCTTTAAACACCTCTTGGCTTAAGGATGCTTGGCTCTGCCAGGGAAGCCCACAGTCCTTCAGGCCAGAGTCCATCTCTGCCCAGAAATGTTCTTGTTCCTGTTTGTTTGCTCCTTGGCCCAGAAGCCTGGCAATCTGAGCTTTTCCCAAAGTATATGTACTTGTGGCATAGGCCACCATAGTGAGTCCAGTGCATTTGGAAGACGTCTGGTTTATGGTTTTATTATGGAAATAAGAATTGTCAGCAACAATTTTCAGTGGACTTCTCTACAAAGCTGGAATCTGGGTTTATTTCCAAGCTCTGCACAACTGGTATCCTTCCATCAATTTAGCTTTAATCTTCTGCATGTGATAAAAGTGTTATTATTTTTGGAGAATGAATGTTTTTTCAAAGTCTCATAGTCATCCCCTTCCAACTTTGAAAACATCACCTTTTGGAAAGAGGTTTTCTAAGTCTGCTTTGTCTGCAAAAGTGAGTTTTAAATATTCCCATAAAACCACTTCATTTCCTGTGCCATGTGCCTGAAAACATACTGTTTAGTTTGTTGGGTATTTGAGGTTTGAAAATAATGCTGCATTTATATATAGAGTTAAATAGGCTTGGAAATAATCCTTTTAAGGACTTTATTTACATGATCAAAAATAATCAAGATCTGATTGTTTAAGAACTATAGGATAGAATGTCAGTAATACTTTAACAAGCAAACTAATCAACTGGTCCTCCTACTGCATAAAACTGATGAAATAAAAAGATTCTTATTAATTCTGCTTGTAAATGCTTGGGAGCCATGCAAATTCTCACTGCTGAGAGCCAGATGGGTCCCTCGATAGCGAGATTCTTTTATAGGTTCATTGCTCATTTCTGTGGCTAATGCTTTCCTCCTGATGAGGAGATTGTCCCCACTGATCCTATTTCTGGTTGCACTGTTGTTCTCAGAGGCAACAGGAATACAAATCACAGCTGGCACATCCTTCTGGTGGCTGTACTGGGCACTGAGAATCGAGCTCACCTCCAAACTGTTGTTGCTGCTGGGGATGAAACCTCACACTGGACTAAGGATCTCCAGTTCTGTCACTGTCTGGACACTTCCTGGCAGCACAGCAGAAGAGAAAGGGGGCCAGGGTAGGTTGTCCCATTGTCACTGAAATTACAGGAAAGAAAAACACTCTCCAATAACACTTCTAGTGTTAGAGAATCAAGGAATTACTTTTTTTCTGGCCAGGATATGCAACAGAATTCATTTCATCCATGCATTGCCCGGGTTGTGCAGAGAAAATAATTCCATAACACATGACTCTTTACTAGATTTTTCATGTACTTATATGGTCAAAACCCAGAAAACTCATTGGTTCAATGTTCATTGGTCCCAAGTTATTCAGTTCTTAGTATTTGGTTTCCTATTGGTTATTGATCCCTTCGCCTTCTATGTTAATTAGGTTCTTCCTTCTCTTATCTATCTTTTCCACAACGAGGTGTCCCCAGCCATGTCAGAGGTGATGTTCTGAGTTGATGTTCACTAATGGTCATTCTTTTTCATATCTTCTGTGCTACTTCCAGTTTGTTGAATTGTTAAGCTCATCAGACCTCAAATGGTGAAACAGTCCTTTGAAAAGGAGCTTCAGTTCCTTTCCCCCTGGGCAAAGGTGAACAAAACCCTTGACTAAAGTTATATAAATGAATAAATAAATGATTGTGACCAAGTATCATTCCCAACACCATGTGGCTGGTCTGGGGCAGCCTGCTGGACTTCTCAGAACTTGATTGCTGGGCTTTTTGGTTGGAAGAAATTTTCCTCTGTAGCTTAGCAGACCTAAAGTTTGCTTCATCTCTAACACATTTTAGATGTGGTTATATAGTTTGACTTTTCATGTTTAGGGTTTTTATGGCAATTTCCTTCCATCTCTGTTTATGTTCAGCATAAATGTGTCAGCATGCCTCCTGCAGAGCTCAGCCTGATGAAATTGGCAGATTCACCTCTTGTAGATCCTTTCACTGAACAACCTGTTGCAGGTGTCTCAGACATCTTCAAAACCCAATATCCCAAGGATTCTTTGAACTTTTGTTCAAAAGTCATTGCTTTGCACTTCCAACAGACCACACACATCCTGGGCTGAGCATGGGCCTGTGTCTGTTTTTTTTAGCCTGCCACAAGGCCCAGGGAAGCTGCAGACCTCTCTGCTTGCTTTCTACAGCAAGAACACTCTCAGTGGTTGAAAGAGTAATATTTCCTAGAAAATGTGCTATTATTAAGCTGCAAGGAAGGATCTTTCAGAAAGGAGAAAAGGCAGATTTTGTGTTCCTGCCATCCCTTCAAAGGGAGGGAATTCAAGCCTGTGTGTGCCTGTGGGCCCCCAATGGGTTACTGCACTCCAAACTGTACACTGGAGCTGCAGTGTGAGCTCTCCCAGCCTGGGCAATGGCCCTTAGGAAGAAACCCCAGAAGCAGAGAAGCAGAGAGTGTGGGAATCAGGTCAGCCTGATGAGCAACAAAAGCCTGTCCAGGGATACAAACAGCCATATGGGACAGGCTGGCTGAGCCCCTGGCTATGCAGACCTCATTGTTTATCAGCTGAGGAGAGCCCTACCCTGGACTTCAACCAGGACTGGATGTCAACCAGAACAAATCCATAGTTGGAAAGTGACAGATCTTGAGCTGGGGAGCTCAGGAGCAGCAATGTATGAAGGGAGACAGGAGTGTAATTAAAATTCTGCAGGAGGCAGGGAAAGTGCCAGCTGGATGCTGGGGGGCTTTCACAGGGAAACAGTGGGTTCTCTACAACCAGGGATGCTGAGATGAGTTGTGTATCTCTTTGTGTTAGAAGGATCAAAACAGTGTCCTGACCAACGTTTGACATGAATTACCAAGGATTACATGAAACTTGAAAACGCTTTGGGCAGCAGCAATTTTGGAAACTGAGATTGTGGCAAAGAATGCTTGCATATTAGAGCTGAAATCAGGTGGAACCCATGGCATGGGCTTTCACTAGTCACTAAATTCTGGCCCCTGAGGTGACAGAGACCCACTACAGAGTTAAGGAGTCCCAGCTGAGTTTATGGCAGAGGTCTTTGTTGCCTGGGGAGTGTGGCTCTCCTACTACACATTTCAGAATCCTCTCCCTTTGAGGGTAAGATTGCCAGTAATACATGTTGGATATAGCAGGCAGTTGTTAGACAAATTGCTCTGGGATTTTATGGTGACGTGAGACTTTTCTCAAAGAACATAAATTGGGACTAATTTTCTCAGGTGAGGAATGGGGTCAGTCTCAACAGATGCTCAAGACTTGATACCTATTTGGGAAATGTATCCTTTGAGTCTTGGCTGCTAGGGGTACCTAAGCTACCTGTAATGGAGAGTATAATGCTAAAAGCTGCAACAGGGAAAGAATATTACAGCCCAAATTAAAACACAGTAGTAACTGAGAGCTAGAGATGCCTACTGACTTTTTTTTTTTTTTTTTTTTTTAAACCAAGAAGGTAACATTTGTGGTTGACTTGCTGTTTTGAATAGACAAAAATAGCCATACTTTCCCAGATAGGATATTTAGTAGCAGAACTTCAATAAAGATGTTGCTAAATTAGGGGAGATCTTATCTTATTCTGTGGAGCAGGAAATACTACATGAGAAGCATAAGAAGACAAGTGTGGCCAGCCTCTCCCATGGTGGTTCTGGGAAACCTGTAGGCCCCACCTCTGTGCTGCTCCAGGAGCGTGGCATGGCAGATCCTATCTAACCAGGAGTGTGCATACATGGTCAGCAGGCTGCAAATGGGTTGTGTCTTCTGCTTATTTTAAACAAAAGTCTGCACAACAACAAATTGCTTCCAGAGGTGGAGCATCTTAAGAGCTATAGGGCAATGGTAATACGCATGTTTGTGTTTGTGTGTGTGTGTGCGTGAATTTGCGCAATTTTCTTCTTGTCCACCCAGGGTAAAGGCTATTAACAGCTCTAGGCAGGGAGCTGTTTCTGCTCCCTCTTCAGCATGTCTATTCATGTCTTTTTTGCCCTGTCAGGGACTATTTGCTTCTGTTGCCTACCAGAAGAAGACCTGGGATGGGGTTGTACAACCAAATATTTATTATCGCAAGTTATGAGACAGACCTTCTGTTAAATTTTCTCTTGCCACATTTCTTCAGCTCCATTCATGTGTAAGCAGGCAGTGTGTCTGCAAACAGTGTGGTTGCCATCCCCAGTGCCTTCTGTAAACCTCTGCCTCTGTGCCAGAGCTCTGCCCCTGCACCACACAGTACCACATTGGCTGCCACTTCCTTGGCAATCTCACTTCAGCAGGCCTGACAACGCTCTTCTTCCACCCCAAGGCAGGCTGGAGGACAGCAGAAACAATGTTCCAGCCACAGATCCATGGCTGTGGCTGTTGGCACTGATGTGCCTGGCCAGGGTTTCCCTCTTACCCTGCCTGCATTGCTTAGGGATACAGGAAGATTTGGGGGCTGGATCTTCTTTGGCAACACAGCACCTATTGAGTTAGTTCACTTCTGAGCACTGTCACAAGGAATGTCTTAAACAACCAGGGATACAGACGCAGCATAAAAAGGAAAAGCATCCTATCCTGGCATCTGAACCTTCTCTGGTAGCTCTCAGGAACCACTTGGTGTAAGAGAAGTTTATTCCATGACAAAATACCAGTGGGACAGATCCCAGCTCTGTTTTCCCCCCCTTTTTTTTTATTATCAGAAGAATTCAGAATGTCACTGAATTAGCTCAAACTCAGGGTATTTTTCTCAAGCATTTTACAGGGAATTAGTAATACTCGTAGGCTATATTCCAAAAGACCATACATTTATCTACAAATTCTTGGCCTGAGACCATGCTTGTAAATAAGTCACAGATGAAGAACTGGGTCTTCTTTAAAAAGTGCTCCCAGAGTGTTGCAATCATGAGGGAAGCAGTTACAGACAAATGAAGCTGTCTGGAAAGGCTTGGGAAGAGGTTAATTGAGATGGTTCACCCTGGTCTAACTGTATAAAGCACAAAGTGATATAATTAAATACAGAGTTTCCACAAGCACCAGTGCTGTGCTCTACAAGTTTTGACATCTCTAGAAATACATGATGGAAGTTTGCTAATGTCTAGGAAACCATGCAGTGAAACTTAGACCAGAAATAATTAGATTTCAGGCTTCAATGGCAGATGTGTAGTAGAAAACAAATATCTAGTCCACTGTGGTTGTAAAATAAGTTTATTTGATGTCTGTAGTTCTTTGGTTTCAAGTGTACCTAATGTAATCAAAGTAACGAATGTGTTCATCTTTCTGATTGCATGGACATCTTAGGTGACCAAAATAGTGAATATGGCTTCCCAGGCTCACCTGTCTGTCTAGCTGTGGGCAAAATTTTGTGTGCCCACAGCTAGACAGGCTTCAGCTGTTGGGATTGTTATAGATGGGATATGCGATTTGTATTTCTTCTGTATCATTTCTGTATACTATGTTATATCTATCTATATGTAATATAAAGTTAAAGATAAGTTTAAACCAGAAACACACAGAGAGACTCGGCTACAGGGAATTGCTTCATGTGGAAAACGCTTCCAGAAATAGTGAGCCAATCTGACTACCATCAAAACAAAACAAAAGGCAGGAAAACATCTATCTCCTCGAGTCCCCGGCACTGTAGACCAACCCAATTGAGATATGAAGAGTTAATAGGAGATTCTGGACAGTCCCTTTCACAAACCACAGCAGCTCCGAGAACTCATCTGCATTTCTACAGAACGGCCATAAGGACACCGGCACCAGCCCTGAAACGTCATCATGGGATCAGCATCATAAGATCGGCTACAAAGAAAACTTCATTAAGAATTGAGTGGGCCATCCTGCCTGGCTATGAATTATTCCCAAAAAAAGCAGCAACACCATTGTATACTGTATGGCCATCTCATTCAGAGACCCCAAAACTTGTTTTACATATCTACACAACACAATCTGTACAATAGAAATCTGGGAGCTCCTCAGCCCCAGGGCTGAAAAACTGTATAAAAACCCAAGCCTGGACTAGCAATTCGTGAACCTGTGGAGGATCAGTGCAGGCGAGGCTGATCCCGGGTTCACCCAGGCCGAATTCCCGGGCTCGGTCCTGTATTTTTTTGTATTTTTGTTTGTTGGTGGTGGGCTTTTCTAATTTGGCTTTATTCAGTTTAATAAATTTTTGTTGTATTTTTTTTTTTGGCTCAGTTCATTTATAACAGGATTCCTGTAATTTTTTGTTTTTTTCACAATAAGTTGAAGTTAATGAATTCCAATTTTCATTAACTCTTCTGTCCTGTAATAGACCAAGTCATATTGAAATAAAATTAACTTTAAGGCCAGCTGTCATGGTGTGTTTGGGTATTTCAGATTTACAGGACAATGTATGCTGTAAATTAAGTTTTATTTTACAAACTCATTGAGAAAGAAAGGAAAGAACACAACAAACAAGGGCTCATTGTCTTTGCATAGATTAGTCTGCAATGTGAATTTACTAATTCATAAGTTGTCACTTGACAACTTATAACTCAACTCAAGCACCAGTGTGCAGAACATTTGCCTAACTGGTGCGGAGATGCTCATCCTTCCTGCTCTGTCACTGCACAGGTATCCCTGGTATCACAGCAGGAAGCACATCAGCCCCAGTCCAACTGCTCTTGGATAAGCTTTTTACTTAAACAGATATTTCTATACCTTCCAGCATGGAGTTTTATCTGTGCCACTTCCATGACTTAGCAGATTCTAAGGAAACTGCCAGATAATCACTATGCAAAGACAGTGGCTGCAGGAGACAGCAATTTACAGATGATAATGGCTGGGTAATGGCCTTTATCTCTTCCTCTCCTTCCTATCCTGCCCCTTTGATATTCTTCCTTTGAACTGAGGACACAGTTCTGGATACATGAGGCAAGAGCTGTTAGCCAAAAAACCTGACCTTATCAGGCTTTCAAACACCTGAAAAGAAATTATAATGATATGGGGGTTGTCCTTTTCTCCCAGGTAGCAAGTGAAAAGATGAAAAGGCCTTAAATTGCACCAGGAGAGGTTTAGATTGGATATTAGGAAAAAAATTTTTCACCCAAAGGTTGTCAAGTACTGGGAAGGCTGCCTAGGAAAGTGGGGAATAACCATCCTTGGAGGTATTTAATAGATGTGTAGACTTGGCACTCAAGGATATGGTTTAGTAGTGGACTTGGCAGTGTTACATTAAGGCTTAAGGGTTGGACTTGATGGTCTGAGAGCTCTTTTCAACCTAAATGATTCTAAGAGTCTATTAAACTTTGCAGGAACTGTCAGGTTTGTGAGTCTCCAAACTCAAAGAACCATCAGCTGGGTTTCATATGGTTTTGGAATCAAAGAGGGTAATTCCCTGTCTTCCAGCCAGACCACAGTTCTGTCAAGGACAATGAGAGCCTCCGTTTTGCAATACCTGTCAGAGAAAAGTCCATTTTGAAGTCATGGTTACTATAGCCACATCCAGGATTGGAAAAAAAAAGAGGTCTGTATTTTTCCCTTCAAGTCTGAATATCAGGAACAGTTTTAGGGATTTGTATGCACTTATTATACACAGAAGCTAATTGAGGACTATGATGTGTTGATTTACTGCTCGAAAGCTGTTCTTATATTATTTTATCAAATTACAGATAAATTGCTGCTAAACTTGTGTAGACTTACTATTTGATCAGCAGTCACGTAGCGTTTACACTTTATTGACCATTTCGTAAGATTGGACTTTTTCCTGAATGTACTGCCACAAACCTCTCATGCTTAGTTCTAAAATATCACGTCCTGATGACCTCAAGGAAGGACAGGACAAAGATCACAGAAAGATCACAAAATCATTGAATCATTTATGTTGGAAAATACCTTTAAGATTATCAAGTTCAACCATAAACCTAACACTGCCAAGTCCACCACTAAACCAGGCTACCATGCTCTTAAAAGACGTGATGATGAACTCCATGGGAGTGTTTGCATTGTGTAGCTTCAGCCTTCTTCGACTCCCAGAGGTGAGGGCACCAGGAGCACTTTGCCCTTCAGTATTTTGCCACACAATCTTCTGCTCTTTTCCACCCTCTCTGCAGCATAGTTATTTGTGCTATGTACCAGATGAGGGACTTGATTGGGCTGGAAAATAAGAAGTGCTGAGCCTAATGGATGACTGTGTAACTGTTGTTTCAGACTGTTAGACTATTGCTACAGCTGTACTGTGTAATGCCTTTGGTCATGATTACCATTCTCACTGGTGTCCCCTTGCACTGCTGAAGTGAAGCAGAGGAACCAAACTAGTCCTTTGTTACTTACTGTTATTTTCTATTTGCTTATGGTGGCATGGACCTGTTTTACAATAAAAGATTAGCTTTTCAATATAGAAAATAACCTAATTCTCTCGGAATGTTGATTGTGACCAAGTATTATATTTGTAGCTAGCCATGCACTGAAGCAGTTTATTTTGCCTGGCAATAATCAGATTGCTGTGTCTGATTGTAGCTCGTTCTGCAGTAATTTAATGGAGCCCAAACTAAAAGTTCATCTCTAAGAGGGCAGAGTATGGTGTACAGGAAAATACAACAACATTATGTAGTACTTATTCACATGTAAGCAGCGTTTTCAGCCTTGATAGCATAAGGCTGTAACCCAGGATTTTACTTGCAGCACTGTGTGGAAATTAAATAGTTTGAATGTCTTTTCAGTGACTACCTCTGTATATGGATCAATTTTTGTTAAAAGTGCTTTGAAAATTAAATTGCTACTTATGCTGATGTCACAACTTTCTTATAACACAAAAGAAATTCTCACTATGTCAATTATATTTGTTAATACTTTCTAGTGTTACAGTTACCTGCAAAATATTTTAGTGCTCAACCATAAATGATGAACGGGTGACTACCACAACCTTGTAAATCATTTAAAGGCGTGCCTATAGTTATATGCAACAAGAGTTTGTAAAGTCATTAACAGGCAAGGGAGGAGCAACTCTTTGTAAAGAGTCTGCAGGGTTTGGTATTTAAAACCTGCTCCCCAGCCTATGAAGTTTAGCTGATGCCTCTGTGGATTGATGACCTAAAACTTTGCGGGCATCTGGGAGTTGAGATGGATGTTACCTTTGTGTAGAAGAAGAGGCAACTGACACAGCTTATCAGTGATTACAGAGGACCAAATGAAGGGCCAGAGAGTGATGCTGGATGGGTGAGATCATCTTTTGAAATCTGTGTAGCATTCCTTGTGCATGCTCAGATGCTGGCTTGCAGTTGTGTCCCTGGACAAGAGCCAGAGACATAGGCTAATGCACACCCAAATCCCTTCACCATGTGCTGATTCTTCTCCATCATCTGACCTGGGGCTCAAATCAAACCAGATTTCTGCAAAGAAGTCACACTTGTGAGCATGTGCTTAGCTAGTACAGCCGATTTGCCCATTGAGGCTTCACTTCATGGGAGGGAAGCCATGAAGAGGCATCCAGCATCTAGAACTGTTCTGCAAATCTTAACTAATGGAGCAACCTTTGACAAGAGGCAACACAAGAAGGAAAACTAATTTTTATTTTGTACAAACCAACTATCAATCAGGCACAGGCATTCTTCTCATAGTTTTACTCATTCTTTCCTATTGGGAAGCTTGAAGGTGTGTCTGCACGTGGTCTGTCCAAACATATTTGTGACCACAAAGAATTAGTGAAGCTAGCTGTTTAGTTCTCATGGTGTCTTCTGGATTGTTCTTCTTAATGGCAGTCATGTGGTTGGCTTCTGAATGTGTCTTTTACACCTTTCAAAAGTTGCCAGTGACTGTGAATCGTTTGTCTCTCCTTTTGTCCCATCTCTGTGAGTCATTAGGTAAAACTGCTGATTAACTCATTGTTCTTTTGTCTCTTTCTGGGTGTAGGCTGTTGTATTTAGGTTGTCCTTTGTTTTTCTCAATCTAGATGTTTCTAGAAATAGAAACTGCAGATAGTTGTGAGACTTCATGATCTGCTAATTTAGATGCCATTAACACATGCTTTTCTTTCATCCCTTTTTCTTCTACTTCCTGTTCTCCCACATCCACATGTTTCTACTTTTGCTCTATCCACACCAAGGCTGATAGTAAAGCTCCTCACAGAGTTGTGTGCAGCTCTTCTGCTAAACTTGGGATCTTAATGGGTCTGGGAAGGCAGATGATTCAGAAATGTGCTTGATATTACTTTCTGTTGGAAAAATTACCTGCTGGTTATGACAGCAACTCAGGCTTGTTTCAGCTTCACAGCGAGCAATGCAAATATCAACTTCTAAAATTAAAGGTAGTTCATGTGAATGTGCAGGATCATGATTAAAAAAAAAAAGATCAGTATACCTGTGCTCTGACTCTGGTTACACAGCTGTCTTCTCTCTTCAAACAGTAGGTTTGGAAAGGTGGTTCTCACTTTCTCATCCCACTGCCCAAGGAAATGCCTGGTCAGAGGTCAGGCTGCAGATAGGATAGACCTGCCCTCAAACAATCAAAGATAGAGATTTACTGGCTTACCAAATGACATGGTGTTCCTGAAGAGGAAAAGGTTCCAGCTTCACACAGGGATGGAAAAAGGAAATAGTAAACAGTTATTTCTTCTAGAGGAGACACACATAATCACCCACCGCAGAAAAATGTGGGCTTCCCTCCCCCCTTGCCCCCCCCAAAAAAAAAAAAATCAGTCTTTTTGTCATCATTCTAAAACATAAAAATAAGAAAAATGACCAGATCTTATAAGGAGGTTAGAGGTATTAATTAATGTTTGTGAGGCACTAAGCAGTATAGCAATAAATTACATGGGTGATCCTATGAGAATGTTACTAATTGTGAATTCAGGCCAGAGTCTGAATAGGATCTAGGAAATGAGGCATGAGGCCATGCACTTAACAATGAGGCTAATGAATCATTGCTCATTAAATGTATGCCATCCATGTACAAAGAAAGGCTAAAGGTGCTATGTAAAAAGGTACATGTTATCCTGTAATTAAAGATTTTACAGTGCATATAAGAGTTACAAATTTAATTTGTCTGGGAAACATTAAATCAGGCATTTCCTATCCTCAGAAACACAGCTTTGCAACCCTTACACTTTTTGAATAGAAGCTTTTTATGGAATTCAGTAAAAATTGTTTAAATATTGTGTCTCCCCTGTTTGCTTTGCCACAGTTGCCACTGAGCTCCTTCTCTCATGCTGCCTTTGCCATCTGGAACAGACTAAATGGCTTTCTGAGTTGCCTTAAATCCCATCACCAAATCCAGTCTTCTGGACCTATAAGTCTTGTCCCTCTTTCTCATAAGAGAACTCCCATTTCTTGGCTCCATTAAACTTAGGTCTCTGTCAGGTCTTGCCTTTTTTTTCTCTACTGTGTTTTTATACCACAGAGACATACATCTACTATAAGATGCCAATCCATCTGCCTACATTTATTAATACAAAATGAGATTTAGTGTGATTTAATGTTCTGAAGTTTAACACATCAGATTAATTAGTTCAGAAAAGTGTTTAGTTCAGTCTAAATTCGGTTTTAATGAAATAACAGAAAAATGACTATGTATGGAAACTCAGAGTGACTGTTCTCTTTCTAAAGAAATCTGAATTCCAGTACCCTGTTGAAGATAAAGGTAAATGAAAAGCAGAGAATCAGATTGCATAGAGAATTGGATATCATCCAATATATTTCAGTTTGGTATTGTAGCTATATTACAAATACAGTCAACAGGAAATAAATATCCAGTAGCAAAATGGATATTAATCAAGTTCAGTGCTGATACCTGACTTTCCCCCATGCTCAGCTTATACCATTTCTTTATGTTTAGGTGGAACTTGAGTGACTCTAATCATATATACCTTTGTTACTGATTGGTGTAAAATCCTCTCGCTTTGCTTTTAAAGACGCAGTCAAAAAATACAGAGCACATGCCCATTGAGGGGTGGTTGTACCTTTGGGATGGAGGTGTGTGTTAATATTATGATTATATCATGAACCAAGTTCATCCAAGGAGAGTGATTTCACCATAGCCTTCCCCTCCCTGCAAGGATTTCAACAATGCCTGGCCACAGTCTCCACACTGCTCCACCCTCCATTCCACCCCCCTTAGCAGGTGGTTGCAGTTGCAGATCCTGTGCATGGGGAATCGCTGTGGAATAGGTCTCTGAACATGCCAGCAGCATTCCATGCAGGGAGCAGACACTGTATTTTACCCTTTAATTTCTGTACTCCTATCACCTCTGTTAGGATGTGAATATGACTCCTCAGTTTCCTCCAGTTGTCCCCCCAGTCCTCTGTCTGTGGGGTCCTCTTTCCACAGCTGTGGCACAATGATCTCTCTGATCAGCACACAAATAATGCCTTTCTGACACAGGGCAGAAAGAACAAGTAGTGCAGGGGATGTTTTGACATGGGCATCTGCAGAAAGTGGAGATGGCACTTTGTGTCCTTTGAGCTTTTGTTTCTAATGTGTTTTTACTCTAATTGTTCTAGTGTTCTGTTCCTTTACATCATTTATCCACAATTACTTTATAAGATATATTAGGTTATTTTGTTTGCCACTAAATTCAAAATATCAGGCATGTTGGCTCCTCTCGTCACTCTGAATTTGTCAAATCGCCACCAATGTGATCTCTCTCTGTTTTGGATTAGGTGGTACAGTGATGCTATTATCTCCACCCTTCTCAGCCTCCAGGGCTTGGCAGAGATGACAGATCAAATGGTCACATCCTGCAATTTTTCCTGGGACCACAGAACCAGTGATTGTCCAGACACTAAAAACTCTCCTAAATGTGAGATTCTCAGGCTGAAGAAAAGACATTCATTTGTGAATTCAAAATTCTTTTGTACGATATTCACTGTGTTCTGTGTTCTTTTAAAAAGAAAATAACATTAAGACAGCATACAGATGAAATTGAAATAAAAGAAACCAACCCTTCCCTGCTGACAAGCTAATTTTCAGTGCTTTAAGAATTACAGAGTGAAGTAAAATTATTTTATTGCCTTCTTTTATCATTATGTCACAGTACTAATTATGTTCCTGGTGTTCTAAAGTTTATAATTCTATTTCCTGCCATTGAGTTCCTATTTCTTTATTAAATTAATTCCTTAAATACATGCTTTATTCTGCTAGTGAGGCTGGTAGCAGACTATCATCTTACAATGACACCAGTGGGTAAGTTTTCATCCACTGCAAAGATAGGAATGATGGAACAATGGCTGTGTAGAATAGAAACCATAGAAAAATGATTAATATTTTTCAGAATGATCAGCATATGCAGCCACAGAGTGAATATGAAATCACCACATTTTAATATGGAAAACTGATGAAGTCTAGAGCGTAAATAATAAAAGTTATGCAAACATATCTTTGCATGCATATGAGAGACTGAGTATGGAAGGCACTATACATCCTAAAGGATCCTTTGCTGCAATCATGCTTTGCATAGACTTCAGTAAGAGTGACCTTTCATTTCAGACACTATTCCCAGCTGACTTCAGAAAGATCTAAGGAATTCCAATCAAAAAATGAGCACATCTCTGATAAAGATGGACCCAGTGCCACAGCTCTGATAAACTCAGGGCTTAACATGGAACAAAGGGTCATTGCTATCTAGTTTGGGAAGGGTTAGAAAACTGCTTGCCAGCATAGGCAAGCTTAACAATGACAACCAGCTCCAAGGTGCCTCCCAATCACTGCTAGAAAGAGATGCATGAAATACGACTCTGTTCTTGTTAAGAGTGTAGTAAAGTTATTGCCAGAGACAATACACAATTGAGGGATTAACCACCAAGGAGAAACAATCCCTCACGGGAACAATGCTTGTGCTACTAAAGGGAACGCCCTATGGCGATTCAGTCCAATGGCCAACTGCAATAAAACCTCAAAAACATTTTAATCTAGTCCTTGAAGCAATGTTGAGAGAGGCAAGCTAGGGACCAGAGCTGGAGGTTAACAAACGCTGATCCCACAGGAAATTCCAGCATTAAGTCTAAGGCTCTGCTATTAAGGAACACATTTATCCCTAAATTACGTCTCTGAACAGAGGACACCTGTCATCAGTGCAAAATTTAGTGGTGCAGGTTCCAACCATACCTTCAGAAACTGTCATGGGCTTGTTGGCAGACACTGTCAGGCATCACTTTGGAGTCTCTATTTCCATGTCCATATTTTTCTCTCCATTCATGGATTACAGGTACAACCCCTGATAAAGCCAAAAATTTGGGAACAGAAACTTAGCCTGATCATTTGAAGTCAAGGTAGCCTTTTCCCACGGTCTTTCAGGTATAATCAGGAAGTTATTTATGTTTTTAAATAAGTTGATGGTAGGCAGTTTTATTTTTAAGGAAAAAAAACCCCACTTTTTTTTCTTTTTTCTTTTTTTTCTCTCAGTAATTATGAAATTTCTGATATTGACTGAAACAGTATATAAGTGAGACAGATCATGGCAAGATTTTTGTCACCATTTTTCCTGTCCTATTACTCTACTGAAGTGTTCAACCTTTTCTGTGTGAAGACCACTAAGTTAGACAAATCATTGTAGTGATTTTGTCATACAGGCAAGTACTTAAGGCAAATTTAGATGATCAGAATAATTTCCCATTTTTCCCACATTTAAAGATATTTTGTATCTTATTTTCTGTCCCGTTGCTAATTATTTTAAAAGGGGCTTTGTAATAGAAAGGGATTTTTGTCACTGAACCAGTCATTTTTCTGGCACACTGCACTGCTAGTAATGTGATTGCTTAAATAAAAATTGGTGCAGCTTTAACATCATAATATATTCACTCATTTCTTTGCCTTTCATTCTAATAATGTAAGACATAATGAACTCCTGGTAGATACAGTAATATCCCATAAGTATTTCTACAGGATTTATGTTGTCATTTAATATTATTTCAAAGAACAAAACATAATTCTTGCCATTTTGCTCAGCTACTCATTTTGTGATTTTTTTGTTCTCAGCACTATCACTGAAAAGAAATGATCAAATTAACCATTTTAACAAGCATTTGCTAGTTGTGCCTACATACCATTCATTTAAATGACTTGTGAAATCAATCAAATAATGGGGCCTAGTCTCCTTTCCCTGAATAATGACTTCAAGGAAGATCCACCTCCCTCTCCGGGAAAGAATGGATAGCTGGGAATGCTCAGGGGAATAAAAGGATTTAAAGCACCGCACATAAAAGGCTGAGTAGAGGAGTCTTTGAAAATAAATGCAGGCTCCAACAAAGGATGAGAAAGAAAAGGGTACAGAGAGAGCAGCTTGATGTAGATATGGACAGCGCATACAGAAGAGGCTGCTGAGGAGATGCATAATACCCCAAGAGAATGAGCTATTGGTGCTGGGCTGTAGGCTGAGGAAATCTGCATTTTGATGAGAGGCACAGGATGTGCAGAGGCTGGTGGTGGCTGATGGGGTAATGAAGAGACCTCAAAAGGAAGCCAGTCTAGAAAATTAAACTAATTATCTCAAAGTGTTTGCATTTCCACTAATATGCCATGAGCCGTGCTTCACAATGAAAAAATCATGAAGGTGGGAAAAAGAGATGAGGTCAATTTAATATTTTAAAAATTATAACAACCCTTTTTCCTGTATTCCATGTAGGATTAATTGAAAATAAAAGGCACCTGATTTCCCATCAGTCTAGTGTGGTGAAAAGAATCACAACATTGCCTCACAGTTACACAACTTCTGTCTGAATTTTTTGCATTTGTAGCAAGTCTCATTGGAGTATTCTCTTAGAGCAGGACAAAGGTAGGCTGTAGCATTTCTAGTGAGTGTTTACATACACTTCTCCAGAAAACAAGCAAACATAGAAATGATTAAAGAAGATGGTGAGTAATCTTCTTAGATTAGCATCCTTAGAGTTCAAAAGATTTTTTAAAAAATTTAAGCTATTTTCTCCATTTTGTTGTTTCAGTTGGTGGGTTAAACACATAATTAAAAAGGAATGCACACATGGTTAACATATTTAATTGTTTCAAAGCTAACAACTTCATGGAGAAATGCTAGATCATCATCACTGCCTGACAAAATTCCAATAATATGTATTCAGCCACCCCCAATTATTGAAGTAACAGCTGAGTCAGTAGACTTACTCATATTTGGCATTACTCTTCTCTGAGACTACCTATTGGACCAGACCAGTCATGGGTCTGACCAAATATCTTAGTGACGATGTTTTTCTAGGAGTGTTTGCAATGCTTTGTGAAAATCATGTTTGAGCAGTTGAATAATGTTGGTCTGGAGGAGCATAAAAATGCCACTGTTCTTCCATAATTCTTTGTTGAGACTCAAAAGCTGCAGGGGTTTCTGAATTATACAAAATTTAAAATAAACATAACAGTTGTGACTATGCTGACTGTGACAGATATACAGGATAACCAGAGATAGGTGCAGGATTTTTAGATGTTGAAGAGCATAATCAAGGCCCTCTTCTGTAAGTTGATGCCATACTTTCACCATCCTCACATGAGATTTCAGAACCCAGAGCCATGTGCAAGTAAATGACTGCCATCCTTTAGTCTTGCAGCCTCTGACCATTACTCCTTGGTCACTAATTCCTTTGAGGTGAACAGGTACACCACAGATCAAGAGTGTATCAAGATTTTGTCCTCAGTAGTGCTGTGGGTAACATCTGAGAAGCTCTTCAAGGCTTTGATCTCCAAGACTTCTGAGAGAGAAGCCTTGATAAGATTCTTATCTTATTCTTCTACATCCAGCCTACTGCAGCTACAACTATATACATAGGGCTTTGCTCAACGTCTGAGCAGTCAAGCCACTGGGTTATCATGCCCCTTGAAAAACTCCTATAGCATGGTACATGGTTGTTGGAAATGTAATATCTTTGGAGCTGCAGACTGCAATTACCTGAGTGTTTTGGCAGGTGTT
Source organism: Aegithalos caudatus (assembly GCA_013389925.1). Lineage (NCBI taxonomy): Eukaryota > Metazoa > Chordata > Aves > Passeriformes > Aegithalidae > Aegithalos > Aegithalos caudatus. Next base: position 222,001 of record WEIU01023453.1, read on the forward strand.
AGAAGGTACTTCCAGTGTGATAGGGGACATTGAAGTGTGGGAAAGAGAAAGATCTCATAAAAAAGATAGGTTCAGCAGCAAAAGGCAGGGAAAACTGAGAAAGGAAAGGCTTCAGATCTAAAATTCGGATAACTGAGGATAAAGCAGGAAGGATAGACACTGCTAAATTGATTGAGGAAGGGCAGTTGGCAGCAAATAGGTAGAAATATGCAGTACCTGACAGTGCAGCCTCCTTCAAGCTTTGAGGACACTCTTCAGGGTTGACAGCTTTGGGGAATGCCTGCAACTTAACTACATACTGGAGGTTCTTGTTTTGGAAAGTCCACATGAGGGTTTCTGACCAATTACTCCATTGAGTGTTGGAATGCTGTAGAGTTCTAGTTTCATGCAACAGGAATCTGCTTTGTGCACATCAACATCACTTTTAAAAACCAGTTAATATGTGACTAACAGGTACACTCTGGGTATTTCCTTCAAAACTACCCTATTGCTATTAAGTAAATTACTTAAGTTAACAGAATGACTGCCTTATAAGTGCATGAATATGTCTCTTCATGACCATGATCAAGAATTTTTTTTCCTTAAGAGTTTATTGAAAAGCATATGATTAAAAAGAAATAATACAAGTACTGCTTATTGTTTCTGGCTTTCTGCAAAATGGAGAGAACTCAAAAGGACATTTTGTTAGCAGGATAGCTTTGCAATAATACAAATAACAGTATTCACACTTTGCTTTTTTTGCCATGTTGTAAATATTTCAACCCCAAATAAGTTTGTGTAGTAGATGACAAATGTATTGATTTTGTAAGTATAAATTTTTGAGCAGTGTCATATGCTTCTTTTTTTTTTTTTTTAATTTAAAACCAAATTAGTTGAAAGATCTGCAGCCCTGAGGAAGGAAGGAAATAGTAATCATCTGTGGAACTTGATTTCTGTATTTGCACCATAATGGTGAATTATTTGCATGTCCTTTGTCTAAAGGTTACTTTTTTTTTTTTATTTTTTTTTTTAATTTATTTCCTAAATCCTAAAGAATAGTCTGAGGCTTCACCTTAACTTTTGTTGATTTCCTAAACCCTAAAGAGTAGTCTGAGCCCTCACCTTTGCAGTGCATGTCTGAAGCTCTGCAGAACTGACATTGATAGGCTGTATCATCTTGAAAAAAAAGCTCTTTCTTAGCTTTCACATGAGTGATTTTCTTTCATGTACTAGTACTGCTAAGTTTAGCTTGTGGTTGGGTATCTCAAACTGTGGCCAGATGAGCAGTTACAGCTGGAAACACTTCCTGCCCTTGCTCTGTACCTGTGTCCTGCACACCAGCTGTGTTCTAGAAGCTGGGGAGCTGGTTGAGATGAAGGTCAGGGGTTTTCAGCAGCACTGGGGATCCACTCTTGTGCTTCTCTAGCTCCCAGACTAGCCTGAATCTCAGCATCCCTTAGCACACACAGTTCATTTTGTTTCTGTTGGGACCCTGTGAAAGCTTCAGACATCATCCAGAGTAGATCTTCTTTTATTTATCATGCATCCTACTACTACTACTCATGTAGTAAAACTAGCAGGGCAGACCTGGGTTAGTTTAATACATGCTGCAGCTTTCAGAAAGCCCCAGAACGCAGCAATGTCCTTCTCTGTTGGTAATAATGCAGGGTTTGGCTTGCCTGTTGATGATTGCACCTGTTTGTTACCTCATTTGTGAAAAGTAGAGATCTGAAAGATTAATTAACATCTTTTACTCAGTGCAGAACCATTCTCTGTATTTTATTCTTCCCCTAGCCTAACTTATCAAAAAGCTCATAAAAATGGCACTAGGCAAGAGAGTTCACTGTTAATGAATATCCTTTGATGCAGTATTTCACTATGTTTTTAAGGGTGAATCTACAGCTGATTACACATTTTTTTCCTAGGGAAGACAGGCTATAAAGTCATATCTGGTAGAAAGGATTTTCCTGTAACTTCTTCATTTTGTGGAAGATGGTTCTCTGCATCTTTTTCTGAGAACCTGGAGCTGAGCAAGACTAAACAATAAATGCTAATATAGCAGATATCTGCTCTGCAGAGAAATACCCTCACAGTAAGAAACCCACAGAAGCAGCACGATGAGATATAGTTTGCAGAAGCTCTGAACCTCAGTTATGTTTATCCCACAAGCTGTGACCAGCGTGGCCATGCTGTGAAGATGCACAATCCCCAAAATGGACTGGTAGAGAACTTTACTGTAATTTCACTGCGACATGAAAACCTAAAAAAATGTGTGTACAGATATTCCTGTGTCTCTGTCACTTCACTACTTTACTGAACTAAAGTTGTGACCCTTCAGTTTCTCTCACCAGTCCTCTAAGCAGAAACATGGGATCCAAGAGCAATTTTGCCTAAGAAAGGGCTATAGATGGAGGATTATTGAACTGCAGCCTGTGAGGTGGGGAGCGGCAGAAAGAAACTCCTTTTTGGTACAGTTTGTCACTTCTCATCCTCTGTGAGTTAATGCCTTTCTTTGTTCATGCTTCATTGATTCTCTCTCCCACTAGGCTCAAATTCTTCCTCTCAGCAGCCAAGGAGTATGGGGAATAAATCCTGAATGCAGACAAGGTGTGCTTAAGATCAGGAATCTCAGTCTGCAGGATGAACCAAGAGGCTGGATACCCTGGCTGAAGTCTGCCAAGGCTCAGAGGAGCACAGCAGCATGCTAGATCCTCCCTGGATTTGAGCATATCAGCCTGGATTTGAGCATATCAGCCTGGTAAGAGTCCAGTAAGGGGGCCCAAGCTGCAGTGCTGCTTTTGTGGTACACTATCACTATTACAGTGGCTTTACTATAGAACTCGTCTCAAAACCAAACCAGTTTCCCAAGCTAATGCAGAACAAGGCCTTGAAGACAAATAATGATGTACTTATACAGTGCATTTTTTTTAACCAGCAAACATGAAAAAAAGCACATTGATTCCAGATTACAATGTTAGAGATGCATGAAGAACATCTGTCATTATGACAGAATCATAAATCATCATGCTGAAACCCTGACATGCCTTTTTTCATTGGCAAAGTAATTTTTTAAATGGGATATAATTAAGTTGCTTAGAGCCACATATTATCTATTTTAAACTTATTATTTTTCTCATGTGAAAACTGTCAGGTGAAACACACTGGTTTGGTTTTGGTTTTAAATGAAGCTAATAAAAAACCTGACCACTGTTCATCACAGCAGTTCAGGGTGCTGCTAGGAACTGTCCCCTGTGAAGAAATTACAAGGAAAATAAATCTGTAAGTGAAACCATGCTGTAGGTACACCAACAAACCATCCTGACAAGGGAGACAGGTAAGCCGTAAGAGGCCAGTATATCTGCATCAGGAATTCTCCAGTGACTTGAAGATCAGAAAGGAAATCCCACAAAGAGTGAAATCAAGGGTATATTGTAGAAGCAGTGGCCGCTGGCTGGAGCAATCCTGACCTTGATTAACAGCTCTTCTCCCATGGGAAAGCGCATACCAAAGGATAAGTCCAGCCATAAATACCTGTGCTTTGAAATGCAGCCCAGAAAACTGGACTGTGAATGTGTGTAGGATGAATGATAAGAGCTAGAAACATTGGCTCTACTTTTCTTGTTTTTGTGCGGTTATTTTCTCTTTCCTACTGGCTGGCTGTGTAATTGATCCTAAAACTTGTACACAGAAGAGACATGTAAATACTCAAGAGTGTTTTATAAAGATGATCCTGCTTGATGACAAAGTGGTGGTCTGTTATCCTTAATCTCAAAGCATATAACTGAGATGGGTAATAAAGCAGTGGCATAACCATCTAGGGATAAAGCTAGAAAGAATCAGTCACAAAAGGAGTCACAACTTTACTGGAGCATAAATTGAAGGAAAGAGAGATTCTATAAATACCAAGAAGTTAGAGGAAGAGAAAGGCAGAGGCACAAATAAGAGATACCCAGAGTTGAGAGAAATGTTTTATTAATTTTGCTACTTTCTTCACATGCACATAAACATTAATGATAGGTCATGATAATGCTATTTTTTTTTAACAGAATGACATATGCCAGAGTAGGGAAAAAAACAAGTAAACAAATATTTCAATAAATCAGGCAAGTCTCTGGTGCTTGCTGAAATTCATTTAATACCTAGTGGGCTCTTGACTTATATTTGAAAGTTCCTGAAGGAGTGGATAAGTCACCAGGGCCTACAGCAACTATGTAACCTAAGAAGGAAATACAGTCAGAACCATACTTACAATTTTTGGTAATTAGCAGAAACCTGACATTACAATATACATTTTGCAAATTACTTTAAACCAAACACACACTCAGTTTAAAGCCTTGCTCTTCCTTAATTCTTCCCAACATGGCACTTGGTTTAAAAAAGGAAAAGAAAAGTTTAGTAAGGTTTTTGTTTCTTAAATTTGGCAGTCACAGCAGGCTTAGATTTCAACACTATTAAGAAGTTGTTGGCTGTTTGCAGGGTTATAACCGTTCCTGCTTTTAAAAATGGGAAAGAAAGAAAGAACCTAGGGAATTACAGAGTACTCTGCCTAACATCAATACTGAGAAAGATAATGACACAAATTATTGAGAAGTAAGTTCATACACACCATGAGAAGAAGGTGATAAGAAGCATCCAATATGAATTTGTCAAACTAATCTAATTTCCTTCTTGAATAAGGCAACTGGTCCAAAAGATAAGGAAAAGCAGTTCAAATTACTATATGTAAGACCCAAGATGTATCTTGACATAAGTAAGGCTTTTGACATCATCCTGCACGCTCAGAAATGAACTGGGGAAAGCTGTTCCATTTGAAATCACTCCTAATTCAATCCACTGTCAAAAGTAAACCTAACACATGGTGGCTAGTAGCTGCATGTGGAGATATCTTGCACAGCTCCTAAGAGATAGGCTTCTGTTAATGTTTCAGTAAAGATTAAGATGACAGAATTAGAAATAATTTCATACCTATAAGCTTGGCAGATGACAATATGTAAAGATTTGCGGAATGTGGTCAAGGACTGAATTTGAATTCAAAAATATCCTCATAGGTTGTGAAATCCAACATGAAAAATTTGAGCAAAGGCAATTGGGAGGGCTACATTAGGGAGGAGGAAATCAAAAGCATAACCACAACATACCACTGCAGATAAAGATCTAGTGATTAATGAGAGCCATGAATGAGCCAACAGCGTGATGCTGTTGAGGAAAAGAGATAAATGGAACTCTAGATTTTCTTGAATTGTCTGCTCAAGACACTGTATGTAAGATGAGATAATTAGCATGGTCCTCTTGGCACTGGTAAAACCTCAGCTAAAATACTGTTTTACTCTGAAGCACCATAATTTCAGAAAAATGTGGATCAGCTGGAAGTAATCCAGAGATCAACAAGGATGAAGACTGGAAAATTGGATCCAGAAAGCAAGGTTGAAGTTCTAGTTTTGTTTTAATCTTAAAACAAACAAACAAAACCCCAACAAGTTAGATGAACTTATAAAATTCAACAGTCTTTAACTACATAAAAGGCTATTACAAAGATAGTTTTAGAGAGTTTTATGTTTTTCATGCCCATTAATGACACACAGAGTGTCAAGGAAACCTTTTTCAGCTATATTACAATAAGTATGACAGTAACATTCTCTAACAAGAATAAAAGATTAGTGCTGGAATATATTACCCAAGAAGGTTGTATAATACTTGCCATTATTGATTTTAGATACAAATCAGAGGGACTGCCATGTGCACTTATCAAGACAGTTGTGGACTTCCTTTGAAGATAGGAGATGGCCCAGGTGCATGTTTTGTAGCAGGTGGCTGAGATCTCTGGAACTGTGACAGAACACACAAATTTTTACAAGGTAACCCATAACATATTTTCACTAAGAAAGCACTTGAAAATTCCATGTGTGGTTCTGAGCATATTCAGTTGCTGTTATGGAATATTGCACAGGTTGTTCTCTGTTGTTTTTGTTTGTTTGTTTACATCTTTCCTTTGAAAGGAAATTGTGGAAAGGTATTGTGGGATTTTTGGTTTGTTTTTATCTTACCTCTGGAAGGCTTGGTACAGCTTTGATTAAAAATATTGAGGAATAACAAACTCCATAACCCCTTGAGATTCCATCCAAATCTATACTTCTATGATTCATGTGCAAGCTACTGTGTTTTTCTGAGCTGTTGAAGAGCTTTGCAAGCACAAGTTAATTATTAACCTCGTTCTTTTCCCAGGGCAGTAATGACCTAATCATTTATGATAGGGAACAAATGAGGAATTAAACAAACATATCCAGAATAAACACAGATCAAATAGTCTTTGCCAATGGAAAAGGACAAAATCTTGTTTTCATGCCAGTGGGTCTGCAAAACAACAGCAGATATATAGACATCAGTAAAATTAACAAGTGCAGACTTCTCAACCTGTGAGAATTCTGTTTTAGTAATTCTTTTTCTTCAAAATTTTAGGACATTTTTCTGTCTTGGAAAATTAGAAAAATGGGAATGAGAAAAAATGTAAGTCTTTTGAAAAGTTTGTAAAGTTTTGAGGGTTTGAATTACAACATTTCTACATTAAAAACCCAAAATGTTGCAGTCATAGTGTACCACATCTATCTATCTATCTATCTATATATGTATACATATACATCTGTCTTAGGGGAGCACAGAGCCCTCATATACACTAGAAAATGCCAACCAGAACTACTGTGGAGGTAAAATAGCATTCTGCAATATGGTATTTTTTGTGTTAGCTCAAAATAAATGTCTTTAAAATCATACTCACAGAGGAAAACTGAGCACACTCATTTACTTTTCTATTGCATATTTTACTATTTAAAACTAAGTTTTTGCAGAAAATATTCTCTTTGTTATAAATTCAAACCCATATAAAACATCTGACAAGTTCTAGTAACTACTTAATATGAAAATAACTGGCTCAAAAATGTTTTCTAGAGAAATCTTTGCTCATCAAGAGTGGACTGTAGTGTTGACCAAAATATGACTGTAAACTGGAAGTGTTTTCAGTCACCATTGTTATTTTAATCTAGTAAAAGGTGATCCTCAAAGATAGGATCGGGGTTATGACTTTCCAGAAATTTATAAATATTTCGTTTTGGTGCTTGTAGGCTATACTTCAGTGAATGTCCACTGGTTCTTTTGTTCTTTTAAAACATTTAGACACTAGAATAAGGATTTCATACTGCACAAGAACTTCCTGTCTTATAAGAAAACCACTGGAGCTTGTGAATTTTGCTGTGCAATTGGGTAAATACTGACATAATACATCTGACTTGCATCAGGTATATCATTAGGCACCCCACCCTTGGATCAGCAGCAGTAAAAAACTTGCAGAATTTCAAAGACCCTGGGACAAATATGTCAGGTGTCAAGGCTGGCCTTAATCCCAAAACACAGGGAGGGACATTGAGACAAATAGGGGTTGGGGTAGAGGACCTTTAAAGGTCTCTTTCAAACCAAGCTCTTCTATGATTCTATGACCCAAGAGAAGAGAACTCAGCTCAGCTGAGCTCACTCAGGGCAGCCCTGGTGAGGTGATTTCATTGCTGGGGCCTGTAAATATGAAGGTGGACTCTGCTTTGCAGGGCATGGTGTTGGTACAGCCCCACTGCACACACCAACAGACTAAAGTGTCTTAAGCGGCTTAAATACCTTTAAGCAGCTTTGAAGACTTAGATACTGTAAGCTTATAAAGCAGTTTAAGCTGCTTAAACCACTCTAGGACTTTAACAAGGGCCCCACAATGCTGCTCCTCGCCTGGCGAGTGAAACAAAGCCAGCTGCAGCTCCCTTGCCATGGGCTAGAAGGATGGAGCTGCAGGGTTTCCACAGATCCAGCAAGGAATCTGCTGATATTGACATACTTTGTCAATGATGTTGTATGAAATAATGCATTATATACTTTCTCCCCTTGGTTAACTCATTGTAACTTTCTTTTTTTTAGCTACCTCACTTTCCAAGCCACCGCTGTGTCTTTATTTTCTATTTTCACCATTTAGCTCAGGCTCTTTCAGTATCTCTTTTCTGTCTAATTAATTCTTCCTAAAGAGATCAGTGGGCTTCTCTTACTGCAGGGATACACTTTTAGGAAGAAAACACGTCTCAATTCAGCCTATTCAGTCCACAGAGCCATGCTGGAGGTAACCGTTCATTTGTATCACAATGGTTTAACCTAAATCTAGAACTTTTTTTCTCAGAAGAAGGGCATAAGTTGATAGAAGCATTGTGGAAAAACCCAACCATGTAATCCCAGGAAGTACCAGTGGCAGTCATTAAGTTATCACCTACAAAATCAGGAAACCAGATGGGAGAGCACTGTTCAGAAGAAGGAATACAATGCACTGAATCTGTGTCACAGTTTCTGGCATTTTAAAGGCTTCATAAAGGATGCAGGAGGAGAAAGTCTGTGGATAGCTGACCAGAAAAATGGGTAAATTTATGTTCCTATACTGAATCTCAGAGGGCTGAAAGGGCCTTGTTTTCAGTTTTTACTCCATCTGTCTGAATTTGGGGTATGCTGCGCAAACCACAAGTCATGTTGTTCTTACCAAAGGATGTAACACCCCCTCTCCCTTACACAGAATAGAGCAGCTGAGCGTAGGTTCAGTTTGGTTTAGTGACAATTTACTTTGAGCTCCCATGCTAATAACTAGGGCAGTGGTGATAATATACTGGAGCACTTGAGTCAGATGTGATATCCTTGCTGCAGAGGATGCTCTCAGGCCTGCATCATCCCATTTTTCTTGTGTTTGAATTGAAGAACATTTTACTTCTTGTTTCCAGTTCCTTTACAAGGAACATTCTTCTCATATCCTTCACCCATTTCCTGGGGCCTTATCCTAATTTCTCAGAGGTTTTCTCTCCATAGTCCTCAACTTAACTGGGCCCATATTTTCCACAGGCTTATGGAGTCCCATCACATGCACCTTTGTATACATCACACACTTCAATCACCATTTAGCTAATAAATGTAACGATAAAGCTTATACTCAATCAGTGGTTTTGAAAGACTTGAGAGCATAAGCAGGAAGAGGGATACTGGTATGGTCAGCCCTATGTACTGATTTAATTTTTGCTTATTATCTATGTTATGCATTCCTAAATGACGTTACCTATCACCATAGTGTGTATTGAATGCACACAATGTCGAATGTGACATAATTATACAAGCATCATTTAACACTTTCATTAGGGCTTGATTTATACCAAATGTTGTTTTTTTTTTCTTTCCAGTATCCTGAAAGCATGTTTGTCTCTATTTTTATTGAAGAAAATGATTTGTAGCATGATCTTTTCAAGTCATCAATGCATTTTAATCTCTTCTCCCATTTATCCACCTATCAATAATTACTTCCTTCAAAATGTGTTTGAAACCCCCACATATGATGTCAATAGGACTCACTAGCTTGGTAAGTGACTGCATTTTTTTTTCTTACATATTGGTTTGATATGCCCCCATCAGGTGACACTATTGGTGGTTAACAGATATTTTTGTAGTGGAGTATTGGAACTATGGGAGCGTGGTTTCCTTGTGTTAATGACTTGTGTCTACATCATCCTCCTAGCTGTCCCAGCTCCTTCTCCAGCTCCAGCCAGTTTTGTAGGAAAAAGGGCAGGAATAGCTATGGGCTCTGTGATCAATGGATCAGTGTTACCTGCTTGCTGTCCATACAGATCTCAGGCTGGAGAAGGTGAGCTGCAATCCCCATTCCTTCAGCTCCAACAGTAATTTGGGTCTCATTCTTCTTTAGAAAGCTGCTCATTTGCAGCAACAATTAATGATGGGAATTGAGGAGGGTAAGGTTAATAGTGAGCACAGAAAAGTCATCTTTTTTAATCCAGAAAGCTATATGTAGTCATCTATTCACAACTCATGCATTTTCTTTGCCATATATTCTATTACATCTGAGGAAATAAAGGTCTTATTCACGTTGCAAGAGAATTTGGGTAGTTTCACAACTGAAGCTTTTTTTTTTTGCATTTGTAAACCAGAAAACAGAAACAAGACATCAGGTCATGTGTAGAGGCCAGGGTTTGGCAGACATTGCACTTAAGCCCAAATTTCTATTGGAACTGGATTTTCCTTGACTTCCAAGAAACATCAGGGTGTGTTAAAATTAACTCTGCTACTTTGAGGTGACAGCAGCACTGCATGTTTTTATGGCTTGATAGACAACTGCGTGTGCACCAAAAGTATTTTGTTGGCCGTGTTAAGCCTGGTGAGGTCACACATCTGTGCTGATCCATTCACCAATGGAGAAAAAAAGTTCTTAGTTCTGCTGTTGGACTAAATCACCCAGTGCTGGCAGGCTGCCGGGGTGGTGTTGCTGGGCAGAACATCAGGTGTTGGCCAGTCCCTGAGGGCTGCTCACACAGCAAAAATGTACATGACAGCAGGCTCAGCAGACTCACCCTTGCTTCCTTCCTTCCTGCCTGCCTGCCTTCCTGCCTGCCTTCCTTCCTTCCTGCCTTCTTTCCTGCCTTCCTCCCTCCCTGCCTTCCTGCCTTCCTCCCTCCCTGCCTTCCTGCCTCCCTCCCTCCCTCCCTCCCCAAAGTCAAGAAGACTGTCTCCTTGATGAGTTTCTAGGATTACAGAGGATCTTGCTACAGGACAGCATGGGGCTTCTATGCCAAATTGTCAGTTTTTCTCCCAAACCTTAATACTCCCACCACTGCTTAACATATATATATATATATATATATATATATATTTAATCTTGTTAAGCTGAAGTAAAACAATAGCTTATTTCAACATCAAAAAATAACTTTTACTTACACTTGTTCCTAGCTATTTTTTTCTTTTTTCCAGCTTTGGTGGCTAGCTTCTTCAGCTAATGGATGACACAGAGAATTGCCTGAATCTCTTATGTGTCTGCGAACACCAAATTCCTAGATTGCAAGACCAGCCCAATTCTTTGATCTGCTGGAAGTCACCTTAAGAGGTAGACATAGTTCAAGATTTTAGGAAGAAAGCCAGAGTTTGCACTTTACCAATATTAATTTCATGCATTCCCACCTGTGTTCTTCATTCTGTAATTGGGCTGTGCTTCCATCTCCACCCACATCCTGCCTTGACACATATCCACGTGCAGATGACGGGCAGTGACAGGTAAGCCAGCCAGCTTGCAGGCTGAGTCACCCCAGGAAGGCAGACTGTCATCTGGCAACCAGGATGGAGAAGGAAGTGTGCCAACCAAACAAGTGATCTGAGCAATGCATGGCACCCCACGTGCCAAAACAGAGGTTACACAATGTTGGCTATGACAGAAAAATATGGATAAGAGCACAAGAATGCATATCCAAAGTGGCCCACATGATAGGAATGAAGAAATACCAAAACTCAGCCTATTTATTTTCATGTACCGCTTCAATAACAAAGATGAATATAGCAATCAAGAAATAGAGCAATGGTGTAGTATAACCCTCTTAGCTTTTTTGTTTACTTTTATATGGATGTCTTTTCTTCTGCATGGAGGCTCAAAAGCAGGATCACACAGTTTATGAGTATGGAGCAATTATGCTATTTGTTGGATTGTACACACAATAAATGGCTGTGAGTAATGTGCTATTAGCCTAAGCATTAATACCCTCACCACCTCTGATGCAGACAACCGCTGGATTTCTGCTGGTCAGGCAGATGGTAGTCACATGGGGAAGTTCCAGATTCCATTGCTCCTTGCATAGGATGATCCCCAGTTTTGCTGAGTTGCTATATTCTATTTCGATTTTTTTTTCTCAGAGTCTGAGAGTTATTTCAGTTGTTAATTTTTCCAAGAGTCCTCAAATGACTGCTGCCAACAATTTAACTTCTGTTCTTGATTCAGCATTTTTTATATATATCTTTCTTGGCATAAGTGCTTGTATTGTCACTTATAGGTTAGCAAACTTTTTTTAGTGAAGCAGACTTGGGGTCACATGGCCTACCTAGGCCTTGTGTTAAAATAGTATAAGTGTGAAAGACTTACCAAAATGGTGGGAGACAGACTGATCTGCACTTGTTTTTTGACGTAATTTTAAGCACCTTGCTGGCTTAAACATGTGGGTTTTGCCAGATGGCAAAAAGACTCTGAAATAGATACTGACACAAACACCCTGCAGGGTCAGATGTTCTGTATAACTGGTGGTATCAGTGATGGGTTTTGTAATGCCAAACAAAAGAGCCTGGGAAGGATGGGCAGAACAAACTGGGTAAGCCCAAAAAGGGCGCATTGTAAAGAAGATAAAAACACAGAAATAAAAATTCTATAGTCCTGAGACAATGAAAAGTGTGGAATTACAGGAAGGAATGTGAGAGTAAACAAATCAGTGACAAAAAAATGTCCTTTGTAAAGATGCAAAGGAAAGATGAACAGAGGTGTATCAAATACCTAACACTGAAATTGAAACTCCTGCCCTGGTAGGAAACCACAGGTATTGTTTACCAAGTTACAAAATCCTGTGTGGGTAGTTTAAACAGGAAATGGGCTGATCAAAAGCAAAGATAGGGAAATATGTACAACAAAGATAATGTGGATCAGCAAAGCATTTTACAGAAGTCAGCAGCATAAAGTTAGCCCTACTTTGACATGAGATTCTGTAACAGGAGATGATGTCAATCTCTTTAAAAAGATTGCTGTTGGTGTGGTGATGGCATCAAAAAAGCAAGTTGTAGTCCAGTAGGTAGCAGCAAAAACATGATTAAAGACATTCTGGCTGTAGTAGAAATGCTAAGAGACCATGATGTCACTGCAGAAGTAAAATTTAAAAAGTTGTTGGAGAAAAACTAGGAAAAAATGCCAAATTTTTACAAGAGGAAACATGGAGTTGTTAAAATATTAAAATGTGAGACTGGGAATGCGTCTCTCTGCCCTGTGCTATCGGGGAGGTCATTTGCAGTGGAATACTGAGCAAGATGACACAGAATTGGAAAAGAGCAGCTTCTGGACTCAGGCCCAGAAAACCAGATATTCATGCAAAAGAATGTCCTGAAAGAACATGTCCAATGACAAGCTTTGCTTGTCACCATCTTCACTGGTTATTTTTTCAGTTTGCTTGTCATGGGCCTCAGGAATGCTGGTGGAACTTCAGCACTCAGCTCTTACTCCGTCATCACAGCCTTGCAGGGAGGGGTGGATGGCTGCACCAGGGAACCCATCTAAGTAAGAGGCTGGTTCACTTTGAACACTGGTGTGAAACAAGGCTACACTTGCTTTCTGGGGCTGTTTAGCATCATCATACATAGCTACTGTGTAGGCAGCATGAGCAGCAGCATTCTGTGGGGTGCTTTGCACATATTTTGGAAGCATAAATTGTGCTAGTAGCACTATGTTACTGAGCCATAGACCTGAAAAAACCTGTGAAGATATATAACCTAACAAAGGAAGTAAGCCAGACAGAATTCAAAATCAGTTATCAAAGCAAACATCCCTGAAAGCTTAATACCAAGCATCAAAGTCATGCTAGAAAACACAAATTCTGGGAAAGCAGATCTTGCCAGTCCTGTCCATATCCCACTTCTGACTAATTAGGAAAGAACTGACAGTAAAAATGAGAGAGTCTTTCACCACTCATACTCATTTCAGCATATGGAAATTCAAGATATTCAGTTCCAGAAGAAAAAGAAAAATTAGAATTATTATTTACATGCAATCACAGTGCTGAAATAGATCCTGGAAAACAGAGACATCAAAGATGCTAGGTAAACCAGATGCCTTGAGAAAAAGAAAGTGCCTATGAAAAAGACTGAATGTTGGTCTCTGGCTCAGCATAGAGTTGAACTTTCCATCCCAGTCAGCAGGGAGCATGGGATATAATTGCTGTGCATTCTGTGAAGGGCAACCCCCAAGAGTTCCCCCAGAGTTGATCCAGTGTGTGAAGAAGATCCACCTGATGGGAATGATGGTGATCAATTCCAACCGTGTGTGCTAGAAGCAACAAGGAATGACAGTAAGAAATGGAAGATGCTACCTTCCATGCAAGAATAACACAAGGGATCCAATGTATCCTCCCTAAGTGCCTTGTTTGCTCTGCAAAGCAGAACTTGCATTAGTTAGCTTGCCACTGGAGGTAACAGTTGTGAACCTTGCCAAAGGGGAGGAAAATATTGCTCTTGCTCCAGAGATGCAAAGAGTAGCTGCTGTCCATGAGAAAGCACTGTACCAAATACTTCAAGGAGCCAGGGAAAAGCTCTTGCCACGGCATTACTGCATAATTGCTGCAGCCATGGTGGACTGGGGAGAAAGTCCACATCAAGAGGAGTAGGCAGGTGTGGGACTCAGTGGACTCCATGCCTGTGGAAATTACTTTATCCCTGATTAAAGGGATTTGCCTTTCATGTATCTTCAAAGGTATCTAGAGTCTACTGGTATCATTAGGCAGGATGGCTTATTTTCATTATCTAGACTGAATGAAAGATCTTTAATCAAACTGTATTTTATTAGAGACAGTTCTGCTGTTTAACCATAAATATTTCGAGTGCAATCTGGTGTTGATCTGCAAGGTTAGTAATATCTATAAAATAAGTAGTTTTGTTGTTTTTTTTAAAATTTGCATTACCTGCCAAATTGTTTTTGCTTGCTAAGTTTGAACTTAGATCTGAGTGTACTTTTTGAGGTGATTCCTCACTGAAATAAGGGGGCACATTGAATACACTCAGGATATATTGTTTCTGCTACAATTCCTAGTCATTTTCTTAGCCAAGTTTTAACACAAAAGCACTAAATCTATGCTTCTATAGAAAAGTAAATCTCTACAGTCTGTTCTCAGCTTTCTTCTACATTTCTCTTAATATCAAGCCCACACATAGCCCAGATTCCTCAATGGTAACTGGTGAAATTTTTCCACTTTCTTGTGCTATATATATTCCTATGTCCTGAGCAGCAGCCTGTGTCTGTGTTTTGAGTACAGACTGCTGTTATTTTAGATACCTGCCTCCACAAAGGAGCATCAGTGTTTCTTACATATCTTCATAATGAGAGTTTTTCATTACTTTCACCTTTTTTTAGAGGCTTAGCCTCATTTCCAAAATGAGGTGGTTCTTTTTTTCCAGGTTAAATAACTAAATACAGATATGTGTGTGTATGTGTGTGTATAAAATCTTAGGAGTCTGTCCATCAAGATCCATATATATTTATATGGATGTAGTGGTTGAAGTAAAGAGCTTTATTTAGGAGGGACTCTTAAATGTTTGCCTTCTTTTTAAGCACCTATTGAAGAGAAGTGTTTACACACTTTTCTGAGTAGGGTGCATCAAAGACTAGGGTTATTTTCTGGAATCAAAACCTTGGCTGGTTTTGATTCCACCTATCACTGCCTGGATCACTTGCTACTTGCAAGGCTGACAGCAGCAAGGGGATCTAAACCATAGCTCACGCTGGCCTCACCAGTAATATAAGGACACATTGCACGTCATCATACAACATGTTGTTCCTCAGGTGACACCATGTGCTTTAGTAACCTGCCTTTATGCAGTGGGAGAATCCAGATGAAGGTCATGGGTCCCAGAACAGAGCTGTGATGAAGCAAATCTACATTGTGACATTCAAACTTGTTATATAATTAGAACATTCAATTATAGACTGAGAGACATACTTAGACTGTATTAGAATATTCTCTAATGTAAATGAGGTTGGGTTAGTTCCCTAACAGGCCAGGCAGTGACAAGAGGTGGAGATAAGCTCCCAGCACTAAGTGGGGACAAAATTAAGCAAGTGGCATTCTTGCCTGCCCTGCTCTGCCTCGCCTCCTCCTGTGCTCTGGTCCTATGGCCATGAGAGCCAGCTCCACACTGAGAGCCCCTGCCACAGAGAACAACTGGGCAATGGCCACCTTTTGCTGTAATCCACTAATAAATGATTTCTCCTTTGGGTTCCAGCTGCAGCTCTGCCCTTGCAGAGCTTTTGCCTTATGGAGCCACAAGCACTGGCAACAACTAGGGATCTTCAACTATCTCAGTAGTTTTCTTGGATTAATATTGGATTGATTTCGTCTCTGAAAACAATAAGTTTTGATAGGAGACCTTGTTTCTCTAGGCTGATCTGGCAGGTTCAGCCATAACTTACATAATCTGGAACATTGAGGCTTGTTCAAAAAGAGGGAGGGAATGCAAGCCAAGACAAAAATATGGGCCCCTATTTTCCTTTGAAAAATATTATTAGGTTTCCATTTTCCTCTTAGGCAGCAATAAGCTATTCCTCTGAGTGAGCAAAAGGTCCTTTATATTTGGGAGATGTTTGAGGAAATTATAATGGCATTGTTATTCTATAAATCACTTACAAAATATTCTAGAGCTCACGCAGAGGTGGAAAGAGTCTGTGACCAGACTGCACAGCCTAGAAACAGCTGAGATTAAATGCAAGGGCAGCAGGCACAATGTCCAAAACAGATAAATCAGGGTGACTGCATAGTTGCACTCTTGTTTTTCCACTGTACTAAGAGAGGGCAAAATAAGCCTGTATAGCAAATACATGAAAAAACACATACTGGAAGAAATATTTATGTTGTATTAGCATATTCTCTGCTCTAAATGAGTTTGGGCTAATTATTTATCAGACCAAAATGGGATAAGGAGGGGAGATAAGCTCTTAATATCACATTAGGAAAAATTAATTAAGCAGAATAAACATAATTTATTTGATTCTTCTCTCTCCTATTTCAGTTGCTTTATTTAGCAATCTCAGTAATGTTCTTTAACAAATTCTTTATTTGTTTTCTTAAACAGAAAGAAAAAAAAAAGGAAAATGTAAACAAGCTGGAAAGAGATGAATTTTATCCTGGTCCCCCATTCTCCTCAGCAGATGAACAACTGCAGCATCAGCACAGATTTCTGCTACCTGAGTTAATGGAGTGCCACTACCAGTCACGGGTTGTCATCCTCTGAGTAAAGCACTCCCAGAAGGGGATTGCTGATGAGCACTGGTGAGAAACATGAACTGAGGGTTTGCTTGTTGGCTGGCATGGCAAGCAATTAGCTAGATGTATAATCCAGATAAGAGGTAACCCAGCCTCCTGTGTCCCCTCCAGCCTCCCACCATCCTTGTCCTTTCTCTTTCCCCACTTCACTCCATCTTCTCCTACAGGATGTCACAGTGGATCCCAGCTCCTGATCTCCCAATCTGATTAAGTCTTTGTTAACTACCCAATATGACACTTGTTGCTTCCAATCTACTGGGCTGGACTGCCCTGCCTCCTCAGTTCATTCTCATGAGCCCATTTCTCATCTAGAATAGGTTTGGTATCCAGTGTCTTTGAGAAATTCTTCACAGTGCATTTAAATAACTGTCTTCTGCACTCTTGGTTTGAACATCTGTGTTGCTGGGACCCAAGGAAGGCAGACCCCTGCTTTTCTTTTGTTGACTAGACCTCTTATAGTTCATGTCCATCCTTAGCAAATGGAACCTTTTAGGAAAGTGTTCTGTTGAAACCAAAGTCATCTTTATTAAACATGCACCATGACTTTTCATATACCTGTCATTGACACAAAAGCTGTCTTCTACCAGTTTTTTAAGTCCTTATACCAAACTTGCAAGATGTATTTTTTGTCACAGAAGACACCAGAATTTTTAACCACAGCACATTTTCCCCTACAGCCTGTCAGACATGTCAGAGATGTCTGAGTGGTTTTACACAACTAAAATATATTTAGTTTCCCTTGAGAATGTGTGTCAAGTAAAAAGTCCTGGATGGTACAATTTCATATTGTTTAGACAGGACAGCAGTATTAAAGCATTTAATCTTATAAAAAGCATTCTAATATCTTTAGTGACCACTATACAGACTTTTTTTTCCTCAGAGAAGATAAGGAATGTCCTTGCAAACAAGAAAAATTAGATCCTGTAGTGCCAAGGCCTGTGCTCTAAGTAGTTCAAGGTGACCAGTGTACAGCTCAGACTGTTACATAAAACAATTTGCAATGATCAGTGAAAATTAAACACAAAATGACAGGTTCCTCAAGAAAACAAGACCCAGTGAAAAGCTCCAAGGACTATGCTGAAATCATGTCCAGTAAAGATAAAAAAAAGGGAGACTAGACTCAGTAGTACTCTTGCAGAGTACTTGAGAGAAGACTCAGTCAGGTGCAAGAAGTATACACTGATTATGAGGTGATGATAATGAGATTTATTGCTAACACAGTATCTAAATATTGCCAAGGCAGTGTATAATAGAAGCAGGTCTGAAGGGATATAACATAGGTTCAGCTGGAAATGTGCAGGTTTGCAGAAAGCACAATGGCAAAGCAACAAAGCAGCCATGGAGCTACTTTAGGATTTTCTTTCCACGTTACTCACCTGTCCAAAACGGAGTGTTCCCATCCTTGGGCTGGATGTAGCCTGCAGGTGTCCCTGCTGGGGTGGGATGCACCTGGAAGCTGCCCTGCAGCCTCTGGAGATCAGTTGGCCCAGTTGGCCCAGTCTCCAGGAGCATTTTGTATGCTTTTGCAGGCCCATGTGTCCAAAGATCAATCACAACCATCATCACTCCCCCACCTCTGGAATGCATTAATTATGCAAGCACCCAGAGCTCCTGCTGCAATTCCCACCTGGTGTTCTTATTTTTGGACAAATCATATTCAAAGACTGCATGGGAGAGGGGTTTGGTGTGTGTGGAGGACACACTCCAAGACCCGACTTTTTTTTGTCACCATCACTGGGGAAAAATTGATATCGTAGAGCAAACCTTGCTATTGAGCAAAACCATGAGTGCTGGGCTATTCTGACTCTCTGGTGAGCCAAAACTCCAGCTGCAAAGATGCTTAATTTGACCCAAACTACACAAAGACAGGTGAGCAGCAGAAGCACAACAGCCTGGTTTGTATTTTTCCTTCTCTTCCTGGTTCTTTCCTTTTTCACGTGTTTTCCTTCGAGAAAAATCTGCCTGAGATACTAAAGCTGTCCTTTGGAGGGCTGCTGTGATGCTGTTAATAAATATCTAAAAAAGCTGTGTTAGGGACAGCAGGGCATTGCTGCAATTTCCATGTTTCTCTGTGACCAACAGACAATATGCTGTCCTGAAGTTTTCTAGCAATGAATTTGCTATTCAGTGCCAACACCAGAGAGGCTGAGTTCCCTTCCCCTGCAGCTCTTGAGCTTTGTCCCTCTCCCATACGGCCCTGCCTCTCCAGGGAAGGACTGGGCTCTGTCAACAGCTCCAGTAGAATTTCCAGCCCATCACAGTGAACTGAATAACTCTCTTTTTCTGAAATACAAAACTCAATACATGGTCTTTCTTGCTATATCTAAGCCTGTTAAATAGTGTTTTTCTCACATAGACTTTGAACAGTGAATACGAATTGGAGTTTTAAAATTAAAGCCTGACTTTTCTGCATTCTAAACATTTTTATTCTTCTTTTTTTCCCTTAGATTTTTCTATCTTTAACAAAGAGTTTAAAAGATTTGGTGTGATCCATATTGCCACAGGAGCAAACAGGCATTCGAAACATCAAACCTTATCCAAAGCTTGTTTAGCAATACAATTTTGTTACAGTGACACAGGACCTTTAATTCATTTGACCCTCTGGGTCTGTTTGCTTCACTGAAATTTGATTCAGCAAAGTTAAATCCCCTTCTATCATTCAGCAAGACAACTCATTTTATGTTTGGATACAAACCAATCGCTGCCAATGCTGCATAATCAACTCCTGCCCTAACATTCCAGTTAGTACATAGGGCTGAATAGAAAAAGAAATGGTGATGGTTGTATAGAAATGAACTTAATTTCTGTGGGATGCTCAGTAGATATCAGAACAATAGATGGTGTATTAACTATGATGTTTACCAACATTCCTTTTCCTTGGCATAGTTTATATATTTATGAAAGGGGATGGCAGTCTCCTGTAATTTTATTGTGCAGAATTCTTGAGTGGATACCATGAAGCAATGTTTTGGGTTTTTTTCCAAATCTATTTTTACTTGATATTTGGAAAATTGTCCTGTAATGACAAGCTCTGGAACAAAATCTAAAAGACAGGACATTTTCTGTATTTGAAAGATTTTTCCATATGACTGCAAATAAGAAAAATGTGGAAATATCTATTCTCTTTTTATTCCATATTGTTCAACCAACATGGTTTTATCTTCCCTCTTGCTATACAATCACGTGCAGGTTTTATTTTGTCTCTGGTTCATTTTTGATATTTATATCTATTTATTATCAAACAAAACAGAGCAATCAGTTATTTAAGGATGTTCTAGAGCAAATCATTATAGGAAATTTATATGTATTTCCATGTTCAGGCTATGGAAGACTAGCCAGGGATATCTCTTTCCACATAAAAACTTTAAGTCCATTGGAAAAGAATTGGGGGTTGGTGAAATAAGGGTGTTTTTCTCTTTTTTTTTTTTTTTTTTTTTTTCCCCTCCTCCTTTTTTTGCTCCTCCATCTTGTGTTAAACAATAGAATCCATGAAAAGCAGCCTACTACTGTAAGCCATAAAGCAGTTCTTTCCCTTTTTCAGAGAAATCTACTTGAAATGTGTGCAGCCTTTTTGATCTCCAGGCTCCCAGTCTGAGCAAACATGGAGTGTTTCTACCAGGGCTGTTATTTTCTTTTCCTCTTCTCCCCCTTGAGCTAAGCCATGCTCCCTCTGCTACCCAAGAGGAAGGACTTTTAACCCGACACACAGCATTGGGCCGGGCAGAGCAGATCACAGGAAGTTCTCAGTACTCTTCATCCCCAATGCACCAGCTCTTATGGACCCCAAAGCATAGGTACATATCTGCTTCATTTCCCTGCCTTGCCTGATTACATTTCCACCCTCTGCCAAGCTGGTGATGGCCACAGGACTGCGGCCTGAAAAGGGAAAGACTGAAGTACAGCTTTCACCAAGGTATATATGAGAGGTAATTGATGGTTGCTCCCAAGTCTGAATCAATTTTCAGGGGCTTGCAATATCACTAACAGAGTTTCTTTTTTCCACTATGTTGTTAAATGGAAGAGACCCTTCTCTCTTATTTGAAACATGGGTTTTTTTTCAGCTCCCTATATTTCCTCTAAAAGTCCTTAGGCATTTTTCTTAATATAACACCATGCCTCAGCTACTGCACCTCGCAGGTGACCACATAAGAAGAGTGTGGTATATCTGATATGACTCCTGTGTGACTCTGATCTGACACAGCCCTATAATGCTGTTGGGATGTGATTGCTACATAGCAGTCAGCACTGAGCTGGCACAACACTGGGGAGAAATCTTAGAGGCTGCAACAAGAATGCAGCAACATTGGGAAGAAGGCGGTGAAGTGTGGCAAAATGTGAGTAAAGGAATGGAAGGACTGAAGTGGAATATTAACGGTAAATGCACTCAGGGAAAAATATCAGCAGGCGAAGGCTGCTACTCTCTGCAGACACTGGAAATAGATACTGACAATGATAATAGATAATAGTTTTTTTCATTTCTAATACAAAAGAATGTACGTAAGAAAAATGAGGTAGGAAAATGAAAGGAACAGATTAACAAATGCACCTGAAACTGTGACAGGTATTGGACTGGCATCATTCCAGTGGCAAGAGTGGGAATCATTAACTTGAGCTATTTAGCATTCATATCAGGGCAAAACTGAAGAAAACTACAGAATGGAAAAAAAATTCTGCACTGGTCCATTGGATAACTATAAATAATTTAAAGCAACTTCTATCTTATCTTTTACAAATCAGTGGACAACTGATTATGTTGTGATGTAGTTTTATCATAGCTACTTCCTTTTATCAGAAAATGGTGGAGGTTTTTAAGCTAATGTACGTTTCTTTGACCATTCCTATTTTGGTTGTTCAATTTTTTTCTAGGGAAAAAGAGTTGTCATGTTCATTTTTTGATACTGCTGCTATTCAGATCTGGTTTTACATTAATTCTTCTCAGTTTGTCACTCACTTGTGATTAATCAAGCAGAAAATAAGAAATAAAATCATGTATTTTTTAAAGGTGAATTAAGGTTTCAGTAACTGAAACTGTGGGCAGGAACACTGTGGGTAGGAACAGACTGTCAGGAATTCCAACTTGGTCTAGTTCTAGCTACTTTGATGGTGTTATGCTGAACCATATTTTCTGAGAATCTGAATTTTACGTATCCTTGCTATGTTCTTCATAATACAATATAATCTCTGTAGGAGTAATAACTTGGGAAAATTTTGCTTTGGTCAATATCTGAAATGAAAATTATGTCATTAGCTGTGAGCTGTCTCCCAGGGCAAAAATACACCCAGTTATTACTTGAGACCAGGAAAAAAAATGCAATATTTTCCTTATTTTAATCTTTTACTAGATGATGATAATGGCAAATTAAAAATTACTTCTGAGTTCTAACTTCATTTTAACATTTAGGATACCTGCCTGCTGCACATTTAATATGATTTCCAATTACAGCAGTATGTGAGATATCTCAGTATTTGAGGTCCCTCACAACAGGCCCATGGGACAGAAAAATGCAATTTCTGTGTAAATGCAAGCAGAGCTATAGACTGTTTTCCCCTGGGAAGTATGTGATTGATACATGTGTATATATAAAAAAATATAGATATGTATGTTATATATGTGTGTGTGTGTGTGCATATCTATAACTCAATCCAGTTGTGTTTAAGTCCAGAATATCTCTGATGCATGAACCATAATCCTTGATCCTATATCTTGAAACATCAAATGATACCCTCAAAAATATATTAAAATTCATTATACTCTAGACATATTACTAAAGTATTCCTTTGGGGTATGACTTGTTTGAATAGAAGTACAAGAAATAAATTAGGCAGTTATTAAATTACATATTGCCCACAGTTCTATAGATTTTTGAAGAAAACAAATCTGGAGTGCTGCATTGCACAACTTCATAACACTGCAGTTAGATTTTCCCATGTATTTACAGACTGGCTTATTTTAAAATCTATTCAAGCACTGGAAAATCATAAATATGCAGCTCCACAGATCTGGAGGTCAGGTTCCTGTGACTGTAATACATATCTTCTTTGGGCAAAGCTTGCCCATTTAGGGTCAAACTCCACTTGCTATTTGCTATTCTCACATTTGATTTAGGATGGAAATACACGAGTGAAGGAATGGGTTTTGTCAGAATATTGTATGGCCACACTTCGCTGACTGCTCCGAACATGAGCAGAAGAAGTACTAAGGTTGTAATCTAAGAGGGGCAGAATATGACAATGTTTGGTAGAAATATTACTAAGAGGTCTAGCAGCACATTCATGATTTCATAGGAAATCTAAGTAAAATATGCCTGATATATGGCTATTTATCCTTCCTAAACAGAACTTGTGAAGGCTCACAGCTGAAGCCTCATATTGACTCCTCTATTAATATTAGAAATTTAAATAAAATGAGTCAGCAGATATAAAAGCTGGTATCAGTCTTAGCACCTTCAATTTCTGATCATAAATGCAATTAAGAATCACGCCTTTATTTTAAATCCAGAAGAGAGCATGACTGAGAAGCTGAAAAGTGGGCATCATGGTACCATCAATGCTCTATAACTCTCTTGTGATGGGGCACAGTAGAGCTGCCACTGGCATAGCCATTGATTTTTGAAGATTCTCTTTCCTGCAATCAACCAAAGTATGATAAACCTCTCCCTGGAATACATAGCAGTGTTCAGGGCATGACTGAACATTTGAGCAACTGAAGTGGCACCACTTCATCCCTGGCACTATTTCCAGAAGAGTTGTATATCACATTGTAACCCCTCAAAGGGATTTCTGTACAGCTGGAAATTGCATGTGGAAAAGTAAAGGCAATGTGAACCTTGCCTATCTCCCACCCTTCTCCCCCGGATATTAACCAAACAAAAAGATTTTCAAAATGGAAGTGCTTTTAGATGTTCAGCATTTGCCTAGATCCATAAATGTCTTGAGGTAACCGAGAGCAAAATGTGTGGAGTTTAGATGTTATCTATCCAAAGTTCCTATATATATAATCTACTCCCTTTAATTTCATTATAATACCCTAAGAATTAATACCATAAATTGTTCTATTATCATGTAATCACCTAACAATTAATACCAAAAATAGTGATGTCAGAATGAACAAATTGGAGAGAAGTTTGGGATATCTCATCCCTTATGTCTTAGGGCTGAAATTAGTCATATTGTAATTTCTCCTATGGCAAAGAAGACTTTCATAGTTGAGAGGCCAGGCAAGAGCCTTGAAATTGCTGTGTGGCAGTCATAAGGTCCAGACATAGATGTTTGAAGGGTTCAGAATGTGTTATTCCAAGTAACACAGTCCTATGTCTATCCACTGTGTCTTTTAAACAGGATTGTGACTTGTTTATCCTCTATTTTGTTGTCCCACCCTCTATTCAGGGCTGTTCAGAGAAGTTGCATAATGAAACAGAAGAGTTGGTTTGGCTCCAGCTGGTCCTGGTGCCTGTTGTCCAATGTGGGTTTGGTTTAGTTGTGAGGACAACACTCGGGACACAATGAGAGAGAAACTCAGAATACTCAGAGACTTTTGAAGAGCTGAACATTTTATTCACTAGCTAGTTACCACTGCAAATAAAAATTTTAGTACCTAAGATAAGATTAGTTTTATCTTTCTACTAGGAAATTTGTAGCATGTTCCTTTGACTTAAGTTGATAGATTCTGAATTTTCTAATAATCTCTGCCTCTTTGAAAACCAACTGTCTAAAAACAGCAGCATGTGAAAGCAAACCAACCCTTCTTATTTCCCCTGTAGGTATACTCAGAATCCTATCTCCAAACAACCTTAAAGTTTTCGATGCTGCTCTTCTATTCTTGTTAGTTCAGCATAGCCAACAGTAAAGGCCTTGTTGACATTAGGCAAATGTGCAATGATGCAACAAAATCAATTTAGTCACACTGAAGCAAATCCCTCACACAGATGTAATGCCTGTGTGCAAAGTAGGGCATTTCTGAATGTACACAATATTTAAAATGAAGTGAAAGAGAGAGATCCTATTCCTCCCAACTGATTCCTTAATGTGATTCATACAGATGCCCCTGAAACTCTCAGTTAAAAGAAAAGGAGTTTCTGGTCAAAATAATGGTTCATTGGGAGTACTGTTGATCAGGAAGGAATATTATGACCTTTAAATTGCAAGCTGCAGTAGCTTAACAGATAGAATAATACTTTAAAAAACACCCTTTACCTTTAAACTGAAGACATTTGACTTTAAAATCACTAGGAAAAGAAATATCTGATTGCATAACTCCATTATATGGTTAATTTTCAGAACAGAAGTGAAAATTAATGTTTTTGGTCCAGGGCTGGTTTTAGTAATTTAATGTGATCTGCTGTCAACAAGAGGAAAAACAAACCTCTGATGCTCAGTAAGACTAAGAGAACAAAATGTGCCTTACTGTGGGTATTCAGTTAAAGTTCTATGGGCAAAAAATGGCACAGCCTGTGAAGGCATTATTGAAAAACAAGTGGGGTCAGCAAGGGAGGTGACAGTAGAAGTACCAGTAGTGAGGTAATGACCATCTTCCTTTGCAGTCTGAAGAGGTTTGGGGATTTTTCTTTTTCTCTCTTTCTTTTTCAAAATGCTTCAGCAAACTGTGAAGTTGAAATAAAAGTTTTAGTAATTTTGTAAGTGTCTTTTAGCTGTTTTGGAGGAAAAAAGTTCCAAATTCTTCATGTGGCAGTATGTAATTTATTTAACATAGTAATTAATGAAATATCAAAATCCAAATAAAATACATATATTGAAAGCATAGTTTTTAATCAAACCCAGACTGTTGCAATACTTTTCTTTTAAAAGTATTTTAAATTTGGGGAAACTCTTTCCCAATCTCGGTGGAAGCACATTTTGAAACCTGGGATCCTTTTTGTTAAGTGAATCTTTGATTCTCCTTGCAGCTGAACACTCAGGCTAGGGAAGTGAAAAGATATGCAGGGCTTCTTTTCCAGGTACCTTCACCTACAACCTGACTGTTAAAGCAACATTTTCCCCCTCCACCCTCCCTCAAAAAGATTAGGAAGTCCCTTTTCAGGAATGAAGGCTGGGCAGAATCTCATCCTGGTAGATTAGTCTCCCAGTAGATCCAGGTGACTTGAGGAAACACTGTTTTGTTCATATATTGTCAGGAGTTGGCAGTGCTTCATCTTGTTCTAGCTACAGTGCTAACAAGAACCTGTGTAGGAAACCCTCATGAGATAAGGAATCACAGAATATGCTGAGTTGGGAGGGATCCACGAAGTGCTTAGGCAGGTAGGGAGCTAGTTATTACTGAATTTCAAACCCACAGGCAATACAACTATAGCCCCTGCTTTATAATTACTGAGATTCATCAACAGAAGCTGTGGCCCCCACTGGGCAATTCCCAAGTTCCTTGAAATGAGTCTAATACCCAATGAGGTTACTTGTGCTGCTGCAGAAAGATATTTCTGACCTTTTATGTGTCAGAAAAGAAACTAAATGTGACAGATTTGGAGCTGGCCTGTGATAATTTAGGAATATGGTCTGTTGGCCTGATTATTTCGTTGAATATCTGGGTTTAACTCATCAGAGATTAGCTTGCAGTTGCATTCTTAAATTATCAGGGCTGATCTGTACTCATTTCCCTGGGATGCCCCACTTCCATTGATGCTGCACAGCCAGGGAGCACAGGGATTTGGAAAGGGAAGACACTAAGTTTTGAACCACAGCCTCTCTACACAGGCAGGCCTAGCATTCTACTCATCCCTAGGAAAGACAGGGTTTCAAAGGTCCATTGGGAATTAGAGAGGGGACCTGTGTCTGATAAAACAAGTAGATAGAGCATTGTTAGGAGACATTAACTGGGATATGTTCATGTATATCTAGGCTGTTTCCATGTGTTTGTGGAATTCTTGATGAAAGTGAACCCTAAAAAATACCTTTGTTAGAGAAAGGGGTTGTGAATACCACAGTCATTTCCATCAGTTTTTATCTAATACTGGGTGTTCAGAACTGGCATGTTGCCTCTCACCTTAGGCAAGCTCCTTTTCCCTGAAAGGGAATCTAACCCAGGGTTAATTTACAAAAGCAGAGTGTCTTCTCTGACCATGAAACCAATAGGGAACTGTGCAGAGGTGATATTATTCCATAGTTTATAGTGGAGGCATGTTGCTTGGAGAACTGGAAACATTAAATGGCAGCTGGCCCATGCCAGAGTGCTGCACCCAGCCTTACCTGTGGTGAGCTCCCAGGTGAAACTGGTCAAGCAAATCTCTTCTCAATTGTGAAAGTGTCAGTTATTTGCCAGATGCTGGAGAAATATTTTACTTGGGTGAAGAGCATATATAATAGGACACAAAAAAGTTTCCCAAGAAACCATCCTCCAATTTGGAAGAAAAGTTTTATGTGTGTGTGGGTATATGTTATCTAAGTGAAGTATAGAAAATAGAAAGTTGAAAATCCTAAGAAAATTATCTGAACCAGGTTTTTCTCACTCCTTACTGAAAGGACAAGTAAGTAGTTTACTATAGCTTGAAGGGTTCTTGATTGTGGAGTTCCAAAAAGCAAACACTACACTATATTCTAGTTCAATTCCTAATTCAGCCCTCAGAGATTGGGAGGCACTATGCTCATTCATTGTTATTCTAGATGTTTTAGTATGTAAAGTTCTCCTACTTCACTCTTGCTGGAAAGGTTAATATGTTGCATTTCCCTAATCACGAATTCCTGATGCATTCAACTTGCTTTCAGTGAATATATTTTATATTTTACAAGTTTCAAAAACCGACCACATGTCAAGATGCCCATTTCTCAAAAGGACACAGAGCAGTAAAGGCTGTATATTCCAGGACACATCCTCCCAGTGATTGTGTTGCTTTGTGTTGCTGTAATAAGGCCTGGCCAAAAAGCTGCCAGATCTACATCTTGGATGACTACCATGTCAAAAGCATTTTTTAATGACACAGGTGGAGTGCTGAGTCTCCTCCCCACTTCCTTCACTGTTGCCACATAAAGGTTAAACTGGGCTGGCACACTGCAAAGCCCTGTGGCTTTAATTCTGGTCTGCAAAAAGAACTTTGGAAAGAGACTATTTGGTGTCACATGGCTGTTTTAAGAGGAGGAAATGCACATGCTCATGTTTAGCAGTAATCTGGGAAGATTTGCATCTGTTGCATTTGCAAGACCAAGTGACTGCTAGAAAATCTAGAAATACAGGAAAGAGACAAACTGAACCAGGGACAAAAGGAGGAAATTAGAGCCAGCAAGTAAATTCTAAGTGCAAGGAACTTCTAGTTATGCGATCTCCATTAAGTTCTTCAGTGCAGCTGGCAGCCATTTCTTTCTGCAGCTGAAGTCTCTGAATGATAACTTTTTGTGGAGTATATCACAGGAATGTAGATTACAAGTGGCAAATAACTAGACTGCAGCCACAAAGCGTATATCTGAACAGAAAGCAAAATGCTTCTGGAATTTGCTTTAAATGGGATGTCCAGAAGAAGCAGAGGAGATAGTAAAATAAATTGTGAACAGAAGTAATGAGTAGCATAGCAAGGGAAGAGAGAAGCAGCTTCAGCTTCTGGATGTTTCCTGTAGCTAGTCATCTTGATTTCCAGCTATCAGCTTGTCATCATTGTCATTTTTTCTTCATCAGTTTGACTCATTCCAGTGAAACACTGGAGAGTCCAACAAGTTGTCTTCAATCAGAAACCAGACAAAACCATCAGCTGTTTTCAGACAAAAGCAAGTACAGCACATATTGCCCTGTGGTGGCCTTGTCTACATGGCCTTTTCCAACAGCTCCAAGCCACCTCTGCCTGTGTTCCCTGAGGGCCAGGTGCGGTGTAGCTGTGGCCAAAAGCTGTGCACCCAGCCATTTCTTTCACTGATCGTTGTCGCATGTTATTTAAACAGTGTGGTTACATTTAAAAGCTTTTTCCCTCACTCCCTTGCCTACATGTACTGGATAGTTAGTTATCTCAGGGTGGTTTTTTCTGTTCCTCTCTGCCCTTTTTGTTCCTGTCCCAAGTATGCCTAATATGATGTTAGCACTAACAGGAAGGCTCTATATTCAAATTCAAATTATGCAAGTTCAAACTTTAGTTTTAAATCAGATGCTGTTTAGATGCCATGCATTACAGATTTTACACCACAATTTCAGTGAGCTTTGCAAACATCCCAAGCAAACAAACTTTGCAGGAAACATAATCCTATTATTTTACTAATCTTTGGACACTGCCTCACGGGGATCATCATCTGAAACAAAACCTCTACTCAGTTCCTTCACAGGGTGATCTTTGTACCATTGCAGAGCATTGCTATTTTCTTGTGTTGACATCTGTTCCAGAAATAGTTCATACAGAAATAGTTACAGAAACTACTTAGTTTGATGATCTTATGACTTGCAATTACTCCTCACAAATGTATTATTTACTGAGTTTCTGATCATGTTTGCTCTCAATACTAATCAACCATTCTTCAGTTATTGCCCGTTTCTCAACAGACCCTTTCTAATGGCGTTTTTGGTAATTTTCACCTTGCAGAACCTGTACCATCCTCTTTAACTTTAATTCCAGAACCCTTTGGATAATTCACACTTGGCAGGGCTCTCAGCCTGCTAGCTCCTGTCACAGTGGGTTGTTAGCACATCATCATGGGGCATTGGATAGCCAAACTGGGGGGTGGGTGGGGAGTGGAAGGAGAGTGGGGAGGAAGGAGGACTACAGGTATCTCCTACCATTTGGTGACTCTTAGTAAAGGGACAGAGGCAGCTGGACTGGGAGGCATAAGATGTACTTCAGGAGACTGCTTCTGGAGGCATTTTTTCCTTATGTGTTGGCAGGTCAAGGGTTGAGAATGTATGGCTTGTCCGCTCCACTGAAAATCAGAGAATGACATTTCCCTCTTAACAATTCCTCATTGTAAAGCCAAATCCGTTCCTCCTCCCCAAAACAACCTGTAGTATTGTTCTCCTGATACCATGATAAATTATGCATGTGAGACATGCTGAATCATGACAATGCTCCTTTACACAGTTGTTCCTTGAGCTGAAGAAATTTGTATTTTGTCATGTATGGCTGTTTATGGTCCTATTTATTATGGAACTGATGTCAGGGTCTTGATGAAATTGCTAGGAAGTGGGAAGTTTACTAGCTGCTCTGGGAATTAAAGCACAGACATCTGGAATATTCTGAGGAGCTTGGATCAGTTTATGGTTGATCAGCAACCAACGTGTAAGCAATGCTTTGTGTCTGCACAATACTTCATGGAAGCTCGTAGAATCATAGAACAGTTTGGGTTGGAAGAGACCTTGACTATTTGCTTCCACCCCACCCTACCATGGGCAGGTCACTTTCTGCTACACCAGGTTGCTCAAAGTCCTGTCCTGACAGATAACACAGAGAAGAGAAAACTTCGGTTCCCCTGAAGCTGCTGGATAGAGCTTAAAGACCAACTAACAAAAAAAGATAAAATAATGTAAAAATGTGCACACAGGATGATAAACATAGCTGGAACCAGTAGATAAACAGATAATGAGGAATATAGTGGCTTTCTGGGCAAAATCATGTAAAAAGAAGCAACAGCACATGCCCTAAGAGGAAAGGTCATCTGTAACGTAGGGGGCACTTGATGAGCAGGATGACCAACGACCCCTTCAGACAAACCTCTAGGAACATTAAAGGACTTCCAGTAGGAGGCAGTTGCATGTAAATTTGTTCTATGAAAAGTGATGTTTATGTATTAGCCAGAAGTACACTCTAATCAATGGGTATGATCACGATGGAATAAATACCTTGGTGTACCTTCTGGACACCCATCAGATTAACAGAGCTATCCTTCTGATGTGTCCAGCACATGTAATAAACAATGTCTGCTGTCTGATACTCAAAATTGCATTAGAAAGTTTGTTGTCTGTCCAATTTCAGTATCAGTCCAACATTGCTTTTGTGATAAATGGAAATGATTTGTGCTAACTAAATTGTAACTATTTAGAAAATTATTGTTATAAAGCAATAAAGGAAGTAAGTGTTATAAAGCAGATGGGCCCCTTTGCAGATGTTACATGTGAAAATAGGATACAGGATGTAGTTTTGAGATGAGTAATGTCTCAAGACAGAATCGACCTTGGGATGGACAAGGCTGGGACGGTTTCAAGGACAAGATCTGAAGTTATGGTTTTATCTATGAAGTGCAAGGCTAATTTTTTGGAACATAATGCTTACTTACATAACAAAACGCTTAGTATGCACGCACAGCCTGTAAGGTTATCCAGAGGACAACGAGGAGGACTGTGAGCCTTCATTCGAAAGAATACCAAAAGAAGGACAGAAGACCCCCTAGCAACAAGTAAAGTACGCGCCATGAAGTATAGTGACGTAGATTTTAGAATCAGAAATAGGAGGAAATTTACGAGAAACATTGAGGAATACGTATTAGCATATAGTATATAAGTTTAGTTTGAATTGCTCTGTTTTGTATGTGAGGTAGGGTGAGAAGCCCTCCCCATACCCTGGTTGGTTTTGCTTATGATTTATCAAAACCTTAATCATACTTAATTAATTACTGCCAAATATATATATACTTGAATATATTTACTAAATAGTATTCATTTATACCAAATTGTTAATCAATTAAATTGCTGTTAACTCAACATACCTAGTTGTTTGACATCATTTATAACACCTTGAACACTTCCAGGGTTGTGGCATCCATAATTCTGTGGCCAGCCTTTTCCAATGTCTCACCAGCACAATAATTAAGGGCTTTGATTCAATAAAATGTTGTGTCTAAACAAGAATTGTACTTTTCTGTTTTATCTTCTTAATTGTGTCAATTACCAATTAGCTTCAGTCAGGTAACATGGCTGCATGTGGTGGTATTGCTGTGATCCACCAAGCCAAACACAAGCCAAAACTTACCCACCCACACGTAGGACAGGAGAAGGGTGACATCTTTTAATGCCCTGTCCAAGGGACAAAGACCTCTCACAGAATCACAGAATGGGTCAGGCTGGAAGGGACCACAATGGGTCATCTGGTCCAACCTCCCTTCTCAAGCACGATCATTCTAGAGCATATGGCACAGGACTGTGTCCAGAGGGTTCTTGAGCATCTCCAGTGAGGGAGATTCCACACTTTCTCTGGGCAACCTGTTCCAGAGCATGGTGATGCACACAGTAAAGAAGTTTTCCCTCATATTCAAGAGGAACTTCCATCTTTCCTCTTGTAATAAATGATTAGCCAATTTTATCAATAAAGAAATTGACTGAAAAATTGCAATATAAAAGTCTGAGAAAGCCACAAGCAAAAATCAATGCTGAGCCTGGGGTCGGCACTGGGTGAACCTTAGATTTGGCCCCTATCGCACAGAACTTCCCTCCGTTCACGAATTCTGCTTTGCAGGGTCTGTTTTTATACAGTTTTTCAGGCTGGACAGTGGGTTGCCTCATTCTTTTTGTCCCTCTTGTTCTTCTTGCATATGCATGTAGCCTCTTTTGAACCTCTATTGCCTCTGTTGAACAGCTTTCCAGGAAGGGATGGGCGCTTGATTGGATTTATGGGAACCTGGTATTGGGATGCACTGCCCTGGACAATGTAGATCCATATCGGGTGTTGATCACTGGGTCGTTGCAAGGCCCATCTTCAGAGAAGGCCCATTTCCTTTAGGTGCCACCCTTTGTTCTTTTGCAAATGGGTCTCTTCCCCTGTTACTGGCAGGGGTGGCACAATTCCTGAACACTTTTATTTCTTAAGCGTGAATGACTTGATACCAAATATTACAATAAAACACGAATTATCTCACACCGTATATCACACTCTCACCCGGACTCAGCCAGGTAGCCGCCCAGCTGACGGAGAGCGCTCACTGGTGCCGGGGAGAGGGCGCGGCTCCGGGACGGGGCGGGGCTCCGC